>QGOG01014595.1:0-14047 GCA_003313185.1 Collybia sp. MG36
ACCTCCTAATGCTCGGACATTGGTGTCACCGAGCATTCGCAGTTCGAAGGGACCATAATCACATTTGTTATTGCCCTTGTGGATTCTGTGCTAGCTCTGAGGTACAATCCCTTGTGTCACACGAACAACGCAATCTTCGCCTGAACTCGACCGAATTCTAGGGTGTGGGTGTTATATGCTCGGGACAAGCGAGTCCTGTGGTTCTTGGTGGCGATGATGTCGCGTGAGCACTCGAACTCCTCCCTCACGAAAGCCTCTCAAATGTTCACATGAACATCCTAGTTGAAGCTATTTGCATGTATATCTTCTCCGTGTCATTGTGGGTCTGTATTCAACACTCTCAACAGGCTGATCCTTGATGGAATCACAGCCACAGATGGTGTCAAAGGTGAAGTACAGAGTACATTTAGTCATGCGGCCATCTCCTTGTCTCACGATGCCTTCCCTCAGGCGATTTCGTGTTACAGACGTATGTCACCCATGCCATTGTTCTTCTAATGCTCATAGCCCTAGACCCTCAATCGCTGTTTGTTTTACGCCCAGTGTGTGATTCCATTGATGATTTCGGATGGTTAACCAATATGAAATCAGATACCCCTCTCAGATTCATTTCCTACTACCCACTCGTTCCATTGGTTACGGTAGGAATGCCCTTCATCTTCCCGAGCTGGAGATTCACCCGATTCGGAAGACATCCATCATGACCTTCATGACTGTGTTCAGGTGCGTGAGGACACTCTCCGACCTTCGGGGATTCCGGAATGGGAGTATGCCAATTCTATCGCTGTTTCTCCGGGATGGTATTCTCTGGTTCCTTGCCGTGTTACGTATTTGATTAGCCCTTGGTTTCATGGCTTTTGTCTAATCCCTCCTCAGTTGTCACCTTGGCTGCATTTCTGAGCTGGCACTTGGGGCAGGATGCATTGATGAACTCGTGCGTTGTAATCGACCAGACTATGCATCTCGTGCTCAATGAATCCATTCCCAGGCCGATGATCGTGTTCGTGTACATCTCTTGCCCCTCAAATTCTGATGCCCATGTCCGTTCCAGTGTCTACACGATCATCTCGTCTCGGACCCTGCTGAACCTCAAGGAGGTCCTCGCCGTCCCTCCTCCAGCGAGTCGGCCCAGTCAACTGGAAATGAGTAGGCTGACTTTCGCACGATCTGATTCGTCGGCATGACCACAACTGTCACCACCCCGGTTTTTGGCGGAATTGATCCGCGACCGTCAGGACCGCGCACCCGCCACTATGAACTCTGTTTCCGTTTCTCCCTGTGCCGATCTATATGTGTACCTGCCAACCATATGCGCGTAGAGGCATGAATTTTAGATCTGTGGTGTAATATTTATGCAGTCTATATATCTCTTGACGGTGGTCGCCAGCATCAGCTGATTACAATGGTCTTTTTCCATACTTGCTTAAACCTCCGCCAACTGGAGTAGTATGGTCTGAATCAATCCAGCAGACTGGCAGCAGTGCCTAGAACCCTCTTCGCGCGCTGGTTTGGATCAGGTTGGACCCAGACAGCGGTGACAGAAATCAGATACACCATGCACGCGTAGCTGAGCGTTAGCTGCGAAGACAACAGCCCTCTGAGTTGAGAGCTCGTTCTTGGCGCGCCGCAGAGTGCGAATGCACACCTGAATCGGAGTTTGCCGATAGTTTGTTTTTGTTTCGGCGTGCGGTGACGTCGACATGCCTGCGGCTAAGCGTTGAACGTTGAGGTGCGGGCTAGTTCAAGTTCCTTGTTCTTGTAGTTGTGGCTCCCATCTAATTTGCATCTTACAGAACGCGGGTTCTAAAAAAAATTCAACCACATTACTGCTGAGCACTGAGTCCCCGATGAAAAATTGTTTCATTTTTCATGACCACACGATGTCCGTGGTTACAGCTTGAAGGTAAGATAATGCAGTGACAGAACCAGGCGGTGGCGCGCGCCACTGCATCTGAATCAGGGCGCTTTGATCAATCAAATCATTATTCTGCCACACCCGATTGTCGCATATATGCTCAGTTCATTAACTGTATCGCTGGTAGGTCATCCAGAGTCCGCCGTGCACCAGGCATACTCAAATCCATTTGCCCCTCGAATTTTCCTCGTGTGCGTAATGTATTACTCTGGGCGGAATGTGAGCCCCGAACCGCACTCCCCAGATTCGACCATTTGGCGAAGAGGTGTCCGATTCGTCCATCTTAGCTCCCACATAGCCAATGGGGCGCAGGCCAAATTGATACGGAAGTGTAGATGGAACCTCTCCACGACAGTATATCAAAGCCCATTCATTTCTGCCGGGTTTTGGTTAGGACGCTATTGAGTCCGCAATTTATTTCTTCCATGGATGTGTCTTATATCAACACACATATAGCAACGTTATTTTGCCTCGATGTGCCTCGGGTTATCGACTTACCTTGACATGGTTAGTATATGAACACAGGTAGTCGCTTAACGAAGAAACGTTGCATTGACAAGGCCCCTTAAGTGTTCAATTCCAGCTAGGCTGGGCGGCAATTTCCATCACCGTCGTCACCGGTGTTGTGGGTTTTGAGATTGCCACGAGGTAGTCCCACCAAGTTCCAATTGTTATACTTATTCCTCGGAATTTGCATTGTAGGGCCTGGGCATTGTACACTCGCAATTGATGGGTGTTGGTATTTTCGGCGACTTTGATCATTCGTGACACACTTGGGGAGGCGCCAGTGTCAGCTGCATGCGTGTTTGGATGGACCCCCTCAATGACGCCCTACTTGCTTGATGATTCCACCTGGATAGGTTGGCTGATTGGATTAGGCGCGGACCTAAATCATATCCCTCTTGTTCGCGAGCAACACCCAAGGAGTCGCCCCGTCACCACCACCGCCTCCTGTCACAATTCATCGGTGTGGGGTGTCAACTGGGCACTGTCGCATGCGAGCTCGAACGCACCGCCGTAGGGATCGGCGAACGAAACCCATCAGATACGGAAACTCGATGGAAAAGTTAGCGGCAACCACATGCCGTTTCAAGATGTTAATCAATCATCGCTTCGTACTTTCGCTTCTCTTGATGCACCCTCATTGGGTTGTTTAGTAAGGTACATGAGTTGAGCGTCAACGAGCGCTCAACATCCTGGCTTCCAACTTCCAAGATGAGCGAGACAGATGTCTCCATCCGGGCGCTGGAGGATGGACGGATCATATATTACGTTGCGGGTGCGTTTCTGTTTACCTTCACATTCCGAATCCCGGATCAAATACGCATTTCAAGTGGCCTCCCTAACCCTACTTGTGTAAGACACATCTCGCTCGGATTCGGGACAAGTGTCTTACATGATTTCTGCGTGAAGATTCGACCATGTCCTCACATTCCAAGAAGAGGTGAGCCCCATCACATCCGAGGGCCGGGCGAACGCGATGTCAACACCACTACCTGCCAGGTCGAGCTCATCTGGAAGAGCAGGTGGAACTTCTCCAAGATTCTATATGTACGCTTCTGTATAACCCCGTCCGATGCTGGGCTCATTGCTGGGCTCATACACGCAAACCATCGCAGTTATGGGTATGAGCGGCTTCCGACGCAAACACCTGGCCCTCATGATTTGTAGCAACGGTACTTTGCCTTGGTGTCGCTAAGGTATGTATCCACTGATTATGCTGCTCTTCTTGATGCTCAACTTGCACTCTTCTAGTGGCCTCATTGCTGGTATGTCTGATCGTCCAGATGGTGTCTCATGCGGTGTGTGGTCCTGATATGCGGTAGCACGCTTCCATGGCTCTTGTGGAATGGGACTATTCTATCGGGTGGGTGGTTAACCTCTTGCGGGTTGATTATTGTTCGGATTGATCACACCCAGATTGCCGTCGAAGCGGTCGTACTGACAATCACCATCGGCATTGTGGATTCCGTGCTAGCTGTGAGGTACGGTCCGCTGTATCATACGAACAAACCAACCACGGCTTGAGCTCAATGAAGCCCAGGGTGTGGGTCGTGTACGCCCGGGACAGGCGGGTCTTGTGGTTCTTGGTGTCAATGACGACAGGTGAATTCAAATTTCTCTCTCACAAAGGCTTCTCAAACACGATACAAACATTCTAGCTGAGATCATCACCATGTATTCCATCTCCATTGTTCCGCCGAAGGTTTCCATTGAATAATCTTGATAGGCTGGTTCTTGGCGCAATCACAATCAGGACTAGCGTTAAAGGTAAAGTATATTCAATTTTACAGGCGTTCCGTTGTCTAACAAATTCCGCTCAGGCGATTACGTGTTACATGCGTGTGTTACTCCCCATCGTTCCTCTTCCAACGCTCACACACATAGACCCTCGACCGCTGTTTGTGCCACGCCCAGTACTTGACTTCACTCATTCCTTCGAACGATCTAATCACTTGAACTAGGAATCCCTCTCAGATTAATTTCTTACTACCCCCTCATTTCATTGATCACGGTAGGAATGTCCTCAATTATCCCGAGCTGGGCATTCATTCAATTCGGAAGACGTCGATCATGTTCTTCATGACTGTATTCAGGTGCGCAAGGACACTCTGGGAATTCCGCCGGGAACATATGCCAATTCTATCGTTATTCCTCCGGGATGGCGTGTTCTGGTTCCTCGCCGTCTTAGGTGTTTCCATCAGTTTTAGCTTTCATGATTTTCTGTCTGATCCCTCCTCAGTTGTCACGTTGGCTGCATTTTTGAACTTGCACTTGGGGCGGGCTTCCCTGCTCGCAGTAATGATGTCGTGCGTAGAAAATGAAATACCCCGAATGCACCTCACTCAGGGATCATACTCTTAGGCCGATGATTGTGTTCGTGTTTCTCTTTCGTCCCTTGTACTTTACACTGATGCCCACACCAGCGTCTATACGATCATATCCTCTCGAACTCTGTTGAACCTCAAAGTCCTTGCTATGCCTGAGCAAACGACTCAACCCAGTCAGCAGGAATTGCTGAGTAGGATAACTTTCAGACGATCTGACTCGTGGGCGCACCTTGCACCGCCGCTTCCCTAGCTCTAGACAGGGCTGGATCAGTGGCTGTAGATGCCACGGGCGGTCACACCCACCGCGAACTCTACCTTCCCTCGTCCCTGCACCCTTGGCCCTTGGGGAGATCTACGACTGATACCCATATATACACACATATCAATCACGTACATATGTTTGGATAATTTCAATGACCAGAAAGGTCTGTCGTATAGTAGAGGCCGCGGCACGAACTCCGTGGCATGATAATATTAGTATTGGTGCGGCCATCTGCCCCGACCTCTGCCAACTGCATGCTAGCCTGAACGTATCCAGCAGTACTTTATGACTACCAGAGCATGCATAGGTGACTCTCATATTAGAATCAATGGAATCCTTGGTCGTAATCATTGCACCACTTGGTCCGCGCGCCACCGTGACCTGCCAGCGGAGCTCAAAATGACAGAAACTGCCAGACTCCGCCTCCTACCACAACAACCACGCAACCGATAGTGATTGGCGACTTCCTCTACAGCTGCCATTCATAATATATAGGCTCCCGCTAGAGCACATCATACAACCCACGTTGGGGATTGCACTAATACATTTGTAGTGTGGCGTATTTTACGCTCCATGAACCACGGCGTAGACCGTCACAGTCAATGATGATGGGAGCACTCCCATGCTGACATCTTTCTATGGTTAATTTGATCACCCGGGGAACGAATGGTCTAGATTCATTCGAGGAAAAATAGTAGGATCGTTTACCACCAGTAGACTCCATCGTTCTGCCAAGACCTGCAGCCTCATCAGCCTCATGAATCCCATTGCGTGCACCACCAGGAGGCGCTGGGGGTGCGTTTCAGACAGATAGAGTGGCATCGGTTGGCAATCCATCTTCATCCAGTACCGCCTTCAGCCATACCCAAGCCATCAAGTCACTCACGCTCTAAACCGCGTTGCAGCGATAATGCTTCTGAGATTGGTGTTTTACCGTTTTCCTCATCTCCACGCGCCAGCTCGACGCTCGATTCCTTACGGTTCCAGCTTCTTCGTCGTTTGATCGCCCGAGACTTGTCGGAGAAGAACCGTCCACAGCCTAATAGTAATTGTTGCGGTTCAGCGGAGATTTTACATCAACCATCAGGAATATCGAGCGCTGGGCCGGTTGAATTCGATCACATGCATGAGATGTATCTTCTCCGAGCGCCACCTCCAGCTGCGATTGGGATTACGTCCCCACTGGGAGCAAAACACTTCGGCAAAATCCACTCGCTCAAATTTAAATCACTCACGTAAGCCATATAAGCTAAATCATCAATGAGCGCTCGACATCCTGATTCACAGCCCCCACGATGAGCGAAACAGCTACCCTGATCCAGGTGCTGGAGGATGGACGGACCATATATTACGTTGCGGGTATGTCCTTCCCTCCACATCTCGAATGCCTGACCCTGGCGGATCCCAAGTGGCATCCTTGACTCTACTTGTGTGAGTTTTATTGGCTTCGATTGGCCCCAATCGTCTTACACCCTGCACGAAGATTCGACCATGTGCTTACAATTCGAGAAGAGGTGATTCCCCATTCCATCTGAGAAAAGCGCAATGTCGACGCGGGTATCCACTAGGTCGAGCTCATCTGGAAGAGCAGGTGGAGCTTCTTTAAAATCTTATATGTGCGTTCCTGTCCATTCTGGTTCGACGCTGTACTCATCCACGCAAATGATTGTAGCTCTGGGTGCGTGCAGCTTGTGATGCAAGAACCTGACCCCGCATGATTTTTAGCAACGATATTTCGCCTTGGTGTCGCTCAGGTGTCTGCGTACTCTATCCTGCCTTTTCCTGCTGACCTCACCACCCAGTGGTCTCACAGCTGGTAAATCCGATCATCTCGTGTATTAGCCAGTCCTGAAATGTGGCAGCGCGCCTCCATGCATTCTGCGGAATAGGAATATTCTATCGGGCGAGTGGCTAACCTCCTAAGGCCCGACTCTGGTTCTTACTGACCACTCACAGTTTGAAGGGATCATAATCACAATCATTATTACTCTTGTGGATTCTGTGCTAGCTGCGAGGTACAATCCGCTATACCATACGAACAATACAATCATAATTCACGGTCACTTGAACTCTAGGGTATTGGTTTTGTATGCTCGGGACACGCGAGTATTGTGGTTCTTGGTTACAATGATCACGCGTGAGTATCTCACAAAGGTCGCTTGAACGTTATACAACCATTCTAGTTGAGGCCATTTCCATGTGTGTTTTCTCTGTCGTTCCGTCGGAGGTCTGCATCAACCACCCCTCACAGGCTGATTCTCGATGAAATCACAATCACAGCCGGCGTCAAAGGTAGAGTGCATTCAATCATGTGGCTAATTTTTTTTTGCCTAACGAGACCTTTCCTTAGACGATTTCGTGTTACATATGTATGTTACCCACATCATTATTTTTCTAATGCTCATAGCCCCAGATCCTCAACCACTGTCTGTGTCACGCCGGGTGTGTAATCTCATTCATGATTTCGGACGATGAACCAATGAGATCAGCAATCCCTCTCAGATTCATCTCTTACTATCCTCTCGTTCCATTGGTCTCGGTAGGAATATCCTATATCTTCCAGAGCTGGAGACTTACCCGATTCGGAAGACATCCATCATGATTTTCATGACTGTGTTCAAATGTGTGAGGACGCTCTCCGACTTACGGGGTGGGAATATGCCGATTCTATCGCTGCTCCTCCGGGATGGCGTGTTCTGGTTTCTCGCCGTGTTATGTATTTCCACTAACCCCTGGTCTCATGGCTTCGTCTGACCCCTCCTCAGTTGTCACCTTCGCTGCATTCCTGAGCTGGCACTTGGGACACGCTTCCCTGGGTGTATTAATGAACTCGTACGTTGAAATTCACCAGAATGTATATCTCATGCTCACTGACTCTACCCTGAGGCCCATGATTGTGTTCGTGTCCCTCTCTTGCCCTTCCAACTCTTATATTCATGTCTGCATCAGTGTCTACACGATTATATCGTCTCGAACCCTGCTGAATCTCAAGGAGATCCTCGCCATGCCTACTCCAATGACTCAAGCCAGTCAGCTAGAAATGGCGAGTAGGGCGGCTTTCAGACGACACGATTCGTGGGCATGACAAGCACCGCGGCCGTCCCGGTTCTCGATATACATAATTGGAACAACTGCGCAAGGTCTGTTGTATAGCAGAGGCGTGAATTTCCTAGCGCGATATTTGAATAGTTTACAAAAACCCAAACTGATGACAGTCACTAACATCGGCCTGATTCATGGCCCGAGCGTAGGTTGGACACTCGCCGCATGCGATCCTGGGTGTGGCCTAAAGTACGCGCCCGCTGGCGCACCAGGCTGAACGAGTGAAACCTGTTGAATATGAACATGGGTGGTGCGCCAGTCGCAATGAATAAGCTAGTAAACTTCGGTGGTCTTCCCCACATCTGCTCAAACTTCAATTTCCACGTTGCACCAGTGTTGGGGTCAGCATGTGCCAAACCGCAGCCGCGGGAGTCAGGAAATGAGCGGAGCTCAGAGATAACGGAACGACACAAACCAGATCTCGCATCCCGCCCACGATGACCACCCAATTGACGGTAACTACTAGTGACTCGCCCTATAGCCGCCATCCATTATGAATTCCGTTTCATTGAAACCAGTAGCAGAGATCAATGAGCTCCCGCTCGAGGACATCATATTACAGGCTACGTGGGGATTGGGATACATTTGTGCGATGGCGTGTTTCACCAAATGCGGTCCATGAATCACGGCATGGACCTTCATATGCTTCACAATGATGATGTGAATAATCTCATGCTGATATCGTTCTACCACCAGAAAGCGCGCTGGGGTATACTTAGAGTCGCACAGCGTGGGGTGCGCTTCGGGAGGACAGGGCGCTGACATCAGTGGGCGGCGAGAGGCGCCGGTGGGAGTATTCAAATGGAATATGCCGATTCTGCCGTTATTCCTCCGAGGTGGTAGTTTTTGATTCATCGCCGCCATGGCATATACTGTCATCAGTTTCTAATTTCATGATTCTGTCTGATCCATCAGCAGTCAGTTGTCACCTCTTGAGTTGGTACTTGGGTCGGGGTCACAGGAACGGAGTCGTGCGTGGAAAATATCCAGGATGTGTCTCGTGTTCAATGACTCAGGCCATTCTTGTGTTTGTGTCTCTTCTGATATTCACTCCGGGTCACTGGAAGTGCAGAGTAGAAAGACGATGTGATTCGTGGGTACTATCCGCACTGCCGCCGTCGGTCCGAGCCCGGTCATTGACCACAGAAGAGCAGATGCACATATGCGTAGATTACGCACCGAATGTGAAAAGCTGACCTGAAGACTAAATAGACGACGAACGGGTGAAATCATGTTTAGCAGAATGCAATCATCATTTATGCGATACAACTGACGTCATGACGTGCGCGTGCATATACTGAGACAAGCAAAAATCAGTGGAAAATTGGTCGCGCAGATGGGTAGTGACGTCACATACCATACTGAGCTCTTCCAACGACGAATATGCACAAGCATCAACTGAGGGCGTGAGAGCAACGTCATTGCGTGGTGCGCGCACAATTTTTCAAAAAATGTGTTTACCTCATTGTTTTCTTGAAAGGGGCTATGATGAACAACCGATGTCCGGATTAGGATGTGACCGACGATCCATGCACCATACAGGGGTGGCGTACTGGGGATGGCTCGAGGAGCGCATTCAGCGATCGGGCCTCTATTTGTGAACACAGCTGTCCCCCCGGGCCTGCGGTGCAGAGCCCCGAATCGACCAATGCCTCAACCCTACCATCCGGGGTGCCGAGACCGCGTGGCGAACGAATAGATTAGAGAAGATTGTGGGCGTGATAAACGAAATTGTTTACAAACGCGAGAGTCTCCGTCGCTGACCGTCGTCGAATCTTGTGATAATGAGGTACGAGGCACAGACTCGTGAGGCTGGAAAGTGTAAGGTGAGCACAAAAACGGTAGATTCCCATAGTTGTATGCTATGTCACACGCTCGGGCCGGTCCTAGATGGTATCGGATCAGCGACCATGGACGCTGGTGCTGGTAGTTGTGCCCGTGCTGTGAACCCTGCCGTTTGTTTTTGTGCCTCATCCCCAGGGAGATCCATGGCCTAGATCAATACACACACACCCATGTGGGTAGTAAATTGTTTCCGGGATCACCGCCGCGGAGCGCGCGTGCGCCAGCGCACTAGGCTGGACGAGCGAAACCCGTCAAATACGAGCGTTGATAAACCTCGAGTCGATTTGCTTGAGTCGATTTGCTCGAGACGATTTGCTCGAGACGAAATATTAGTAGATTTCAGAAGTGAGATTCTGTCTCACCAATGTCTTCATATTTCCATGACGTTGCGCTCGGGGTTGCCATGTGCCAAATCCACTGCGAGCGGAGCTCAAAAATAACGGAAAAGCAAATGCCCCCGATTCCCGAACTATAGCCCCCATTCCACCACGACGACCACTCAATCGACAGGTTTGCGGTCCACCTGATAGCTGCCATTCATATTCCATTTCATTGAACACTACTGATGGAGGTCTTCCGCTAGAGGACATCGCACTACCATTGCGACACATCTGTGGGATGGCGTATTCTACCAAAAATAGCCCTCCACAGTCGATTCTGAGGTGATTACTCCCACGCTGACATCGTTCCACCATCAGGAAGTCTTGGAAGTAGAGGGTGCGTTTCAGGGGGACATTGGCATCATTTCACAGCGAGGGGCGGGATCTTGACGGAATTATTCACTGCCGCCCTCAGCCACATCCAAAGCAATAGGTCGAAAATTCATCTGTTCACGATGCAATAATAGTGCTCCTGAGGTTAGTTTTTGACTATTATCCTCATCCCCATGCGCCAGCTCGACAGCCTTTCCAGCGCCGTCTTAGTCGCTTGATCGCTCCCGCTCGAGACTCTTCAGAGGAGCCTATCAGTCATCCTTGCGGTTCAGCGGAGATATTACATCAGAAATGCCGCTGGGCCGTCTAAATCCGGTTGAATGCATGAGGCACACCCCCTTGGCCGCCACCCCCGGCTGTGATTGGGGAGATCACGGGCACCAGAAGCCAAACACTTCGGCAAGATCCATTCGCTCACGTAAAGCTTTAAATCATCGTCAGGGAACGCTCAAAATCCTCGCCCACAACCTTCACGATGAGCGAAACAGCTACCCTGATCCAGGTGCTGGAGGATGGACGGACCATATATTACGTCGCGGGTATGTCCTTCGCTCCACATCCCGATCACCTGATTTTTATGCGAATGTGAAGTGGCCTCCCTGGCCTTACTCGTGTGAGTCTCTTCGGCTTGGGTTCGGGCCAGTTGCCTTACAGCCTGCGCGAAGGTTCGACCATGTCCTTACAATTCAAGAAGAGGTGATCCCCTATGACATCTGAGGGAAACACATCATTAATGCCGCTATCTGCTAGGTCGAGCTCATCTGGAAGAGCAGATGGAACTTTTCCAAGATTCTATATGTGCGCTCCTGTCCAGTCCGGTTCGACGTTGTGCTCATCTATGCAAACCATCATAGCTATGGGTACGTCCAGCTTTTGATACAAGAATATCACCCTAGATGATCTGTAGCAACGATATTTTGCCTTGGTGTCGCTAAGGTGTTTGCGTACCTATTTTACCCCCCTTCCCTATGCTAACCTCTTACTCATCCAGTGGCCTTACTGCTGGTAGGCCCCATCATAGTGTCTTATGTAGCGGACAGTCCTAATATTTGGCAGCGCGCCTCCACGGTTTCTGCGGGGGCGGAATATTCTATCGGGTAAGCGGCCAACCTTCTAAGGCTCGACGGTTCTCACCGACCACTCACAGTTTGAAGGGATCATAATCACGATCATTATTGCTCTTGTGGATTCTGTGCTAGCTGTGAGGTACAATCCGTCATGTCATACGGACAATCCAATCATGGCCTGAACTCGAGCGAATTCTAGAGTTTGGGTGTTGTATGCTCGGGACAAGCGAGTCCTGTGGTTCTTGATCACAATGATCACACGTGAGTATCCGAACTCTTCTCTCACAAAAGTCTCTTGAACATCATATAAACACTCTAGTTGAGGCTATCTCCATGTATGTCTTTTCTATCGTGTCATCGGAGGTCTGCATTGAACACTCTGAACAGGCTGATTCTTGACGGAATCACAGTCACAGCTGGCGTCAAAGGTGGAGTACATTCAGCCACGCGGCCATCTTCTTGTCTCACGAGGCCTTCCCTCAGACGACTTTATATTACACGTGTATGTTGCCCACATCATTGTGTTTCTAATGCTCATAGCCCTAGACCCTCGATCACTGTCTGTGTCACGCCTGGTGTGTAGTCTCATTTATGATTTCGGACGGCGTAAACCAAGACGAGATCAGCAATCCCTCTCAGATTCATTTCCTACTACCCGCTCGTTCCGTTGGTCACGGTAGGAGTGTCCTCCATCTTCCCGAGCTGGAGATTCACCCGATTCGGAAGACGTCCATCATGATTTTCATGACTGTGTTCAGATGTGTAAGGACACTCTCTGAACTTCGGGGATATCGGAGTGGGAATATGCCGATTCTATCGCTATTCCTCCGAGATGGCATCTTTTGGTTCCTCGCCGTGTTATGTATTTGCATCGGTTCTCGTTTCATGATTTTGTCTAATCCCTCCTTAGTTGTCACCTTCGCTGCATTCCTGAGCTGGCACTTGGGACACGCTTCCCTGGGTGTGTTGATGAACTCGTGCGTTGAAATTGACCAGAATGTGTATCTCATGCTCATTGACTCTACTCTCAGGCCAATGATTGTGTTCGTGCCCCTCTCTTTCCCCTCAAATTCTGACGCTCATATCCATTTCAGTGTCTACACAATCATATCGTCTCGGACGCTGCTGAACCTGAAAGAGGTCCTGTCCATGCCTGCTCCAATGACTCAAGCCAGTCAGCTGGAAATGGCGAGTAGGGCGACTTTCAGAGGAACTGATTCGTGGGTATGACCAGCACCGCCAGCGCGCCCTGGCCCTTGACAGACGTGCATCCACGACCGTCAACGCCACTGGCAGCTGCGCCCCCGCCATCACGAACTCTGGTTTTTGTTTTTCCCTGTGTCCATTGTGTCCCAAGGCGTATTAATCCATTCATACATACATGCCAACCATATATGCACATGTGGCTGGATAATTGAAACAGCCGAGCAAAGTCCGTTGTACAGTAGAGGTAGGAAGTATATGGCGTAATAACTGTGCAGCACATAAAGTACACCTCCACGATATCACTAGCATCAGTTTGCTATGTATAATAACCTTTTCTCATACCTGTCCAGACCTCCGCCAAGCGGATGGTCTGCCTGGATCAATCCAGAGGCTCTTTGTGTGCTCAATATTCAATCTCCATGTCGCGCAAGTGTCAGAATCTGAGGTCCAGGGGTCACCATGCGGCGCTGCTCGCGAGGCCGCTAGCGGAGCTCAAAACTAGCAGAAAGATGCAAACGCCTCCGACGATTGGATTACCCCACCACGATATCCCGACCTCTATAGCTGCTCTTCATATTCCCTTTCATTGAATATCAAGGACCGATATTAGACTTCAGCTAGAAGACATCGCCATGTGTAGGGTTACGGAGTGTTTCCATTGATCGAGATTGCCACCACGGACCAGATTTTTGCGACGCTATTCGGGGGATTGGCATGGCAATTTCGGTGATTAGCCTAACCACGGAAGAATGGATGGCTCAGATTCATTGGAGGAAAAACAGATTGGACTGATCAGCGTCTACCAGCGGACCCTGAACACAAGTTGTCGAGATGAAGCCTTGATGCGGGTCCACAGGTCTACGATGGTTATCTCATACTCACATTGGCTTCTAGTGGATGACTGCTCGTCCTCGTGGACTGAATGCCAGGTCTTTGTTACTCTGGCCAGTACAGCATTATCGGTTGAGGTGATCTCCCGCTGTCCTGTTTGCGGAAATCGTTTGACTCCATCGACGAATGTCATTATGGATCACGTTTCGTAGCGCCGTGTATCATCGGAAACCGCTGGGGCGCAGGGTCAAACTGTGTGGGGTATGTTTCAGAAC
>QGOG01014745.1:0-11093 GCA_003313185.1 Collybia sp. MG36
TCAGTTATGTGAGGCAATTGCAGGGAAGCCTACTTGGAATCTGGGGACCATTGGATGCTCAATGCTTCGTCATGATGCCCGACATACGTTCGATGAAGTACGAATGGAGCGAATTCGCGAACCAGATGATTTGGGGTCCGCCAGACCTGGATGTGCGCTTCGTGGGTGACAGCAATATACTTTCCGTCGGGGGAGAATTTTAGATCTTTGACAGGTTTTTTGAAGTTGAAATGGTGAAGCACGACGCCCCTCTTGAAATTGACCAAAAGTGCGCGACCATCTAGGCCCCATGAGTTTCGATAAGATTATGGAGATCAGGGCCTACATACCATCGTCCACAGTGACCAAGACATTAGCATCCGGGCTGAGGGCGAGAATCGCGATATTCTTCCGGTTTTCAAACGGGAACGTGTAGGATGTATTCCTGTTGAACCAATTTTATCAGCCAATTCTAATGGAGTGCTACAAGGGGGACGCACTTGACGAGGTCAAATACGGAGGCCCGGTTTCCGACAGGACTGAGAAGAGAATTTCCATCGGAGGTAAAGAGAATATTTCCTTGACAGTATACAGTTCCACATATGTTTGAAAACTGGAACGACGATGAAGGGAGTGGATGTTATTGAGAATGCACACATACCTTGTAGTTGGCCTTCATCTTTTCTTGCACAGCCACCACTCGATCAATCTCTGAGGAGGCTTTCCTAAAATGGACACTACAAAGTGCACGGCGTTTCTGCCTATGAAAGCTCTTTGATGTATCGCTTGGGCACCGCTATATACTCATACGTAGAATGAAGAATCGCGTGTACAGCAGTTTAAAACCTAAGGTAGCAACTAAAAAAAAGTCCTGCTACTATAAGCCAATCCCATTCCATTCTTCGAAGTCTTGAGGGGCTGGTGGCCGTTTGGCCCTCTTCGCGGGAGCCAGATCGTCCCCGGCCTCCGTTTTCCTCAAGCCCAGCATGGTTTCATTGGCTAGTTATTAGGTGAGATAACTTTCGCATGATGGTGTTTGAAATAATTACATTCCCCCGCTATGAGTTCATCCACGATAGGCGTACTTCCCGATGTAATGTACCGAGCAGAGAGCCCTCGGGCAATGAGGGGCTGAGAGAGGAGGTGCTTTAATTCCGAATTTAGGGCTGCGTTCTTTGCATTTTTAGCTTTTCGTTTTTGCTTCGATGGTCTGTCCTCATCGGAATCACTAGCGGGGAAACTCAGTCAGATGTTGCGAACCAGAAAGAAGATTACACTCACCTGGCAAAATCAGAATCAAGTTGTATTTCCATCGCCTCCGCTGTTTCTTTCATCCAATTACGCTCATGATTTTCCTTCTTGATCTTGTGCTGAGTTTGTTCGATCTTTCTCGCCAATTGTACCCGTACTTTGAGTTTATCGAGGAGGTTGAGCTCCACTGACATTTCCAGGATTTCACTCTCCTCTGCGCATTAATTAGTCAAGTCTAGAGGGCTAATAATGATACTCACGACGCCCTAATTTTCCCAGCAGCGCTCTTACAACCCTCCTTTCATCGGGGGCACACATCAGCATGCTAAACCCTTTCCTCGACGCGCGTGCGGTGCGCCCATTTCGATGAACATAGGAATCGGCGGAGCGTGGTATCTGGTAATGTAGAACGTGATCCACAGCAGGGATATCAAGCCCACGCGCGGCAATGTCCGTCGCCAGAAGAACGGAATTTGGCGTTGACTTGAACCTAGAGTCAAAAAGGTCAGATGCCGACCTCAGCCTCAGGTTGAAATTGTACCAGCCTATCGAGATTTTTCAGGCGTTGCCTTTGCTCGAGCTGCGAATGTAATGGGAATGCCTTCAACTCAAGCATTTCGGCAAGTGGCATAAGTCGCCGTATGCCATCGATCGAGGACAGAAAGACAAGGGACCGGCCAGGATATCGCAGAAGAAAATAATAAAGATACACGTCCTTGAAATCAGGGTTAAGTATTCCTTCTGTTTTGTAGAAATCGAGCTCACTTTGTCTGCAGCCAAGCATTCAATCTTGCTTTCTTTGAGGGTGGCCACGACGCTGCCCACGGGGCTGAGATCGATTACCTCTGGGTCAGGGTCCCGAAAGTCGAGACGTAAAAGCAGATCGTCTATGAAAACAAAGCAATGGCCAGGTCAGTGGATGCGAACACTTATTTCTTTTTTTATTCACCAAGGGTTGATGCGGGCTGTTCATTCTTTCTGTACTTTCCAGCACTTTTGGGGCGCGACTTTTTTTTGACATTGCGTTGCAACTCTTTACTTAAGGTTGCTGAGAAAACAAAGGTTTGGAGGTGATCCTTGGGTTCCTTCTCGCGAGCTGTTCGCTCGGGGCCGGTTTCTGATTGACCTTCGAAGTCTTCTTGAATTTGATCATCCCTGCCCAACCATATGTTAGAACTGTCAGAATAATCCGACATTGGAGGTTCACATACAGGGACTCTCGCAGGGTTAACCGGAGAATGTTCTCTAGCTCGGCAAAATGGCCCGCTTCAATCATGCGATCTGCTTCGTCGAGAACTAAAAACCTCAGATGCTTCATCTCCTTGGCGAGAGTATCATCCTGAATAGAAAAATTAACATGAATTCGGAGGGGTTGTGCAATACACGGACATCTTCCATAATATCCCATAGCCGTCCTGGTGTAGCCACGAGGACGTCGACGCCTCTGTCCAGTATTCGCCGTTGCTTTTGCGCGGACATCCCACCCACGACGGCAGCGACGCTGACTCGAGGAGGAGCCTTCGGGCCCGCTCTTTTCACCTCCTCTGAATCTTGGCTGTGCAATACATTGAGACATTCGTTCAGGTGGGAGGAAACTTGAAGCGCCAACTCCCGAGTTGGGGCCAAGATCAACGCTTTGAGTTGACGCCGTCCTTTGCCTGGGCCGGGCTGTGAGAGGAGGTGGTGAAGGATGGGTAAGCCATATGCGAGTGTCTTTCCCGATCCCTATCATACCGGTTAGATTGGAGTCACAATTTTGGGAGTCCCAAACCGTTTGTGCAATTCCTACGACGTCCCGGTTGGAAAGCGCGTGAGGCAAGGACGCGGCTTGGATGGGTGTCGGGGAGAGAAATTTCCTCTCATGTAGAGATCGAAGGAGCTGGGGGTGTAGAGAATACGTGTGCCAGTTTGAGAGCAATGTCTCTGCTAATCTCAAGAAATATAAATGGGCCGCGCGAGGCAAAGTGAATGCGAACACACAGTCAAACTCGTCTTCTTCTGGCCCGGGGGTTGGGGTTTTATCGCTATCTTCAGGCTCCGGCAAACCTGGTACCCCTTCTACATCCGGTTCCATTTCCGACTCCCCTTGGTCTGCAACCTATCGCTGAACGGTGAACCAACTACGATGACATGTCTGTATGCCCACCTTGAATCTTGCGACACGGCCACCATCAGTATCTTCATAAACCACCTCAACGCCATCTACTTCCTCCAGCTCGAGGATACCGTCGTCGCCTCCCATACCCGCTTCAACAGGCCTTCGAACGGATTTCCATGGGAGATCGTTTGCATTATGGTGTATTTTGAGTTTCTTGCTTGTAGAAAGTTTACCGGGAGGGGCCTTGCGTTTGGAGGCGACTTTGGCTTGAGAGCCAGCCATCTAATCGCGAGTTTTGGTGAGATGGGTCAACAGAAGTTTTTAGGCTATGTCTATATATGGCAATACCTCGGGATTGCAGGAGATGGATCCAACACTGTGACTGAGCGTCTGTTGTGGGTCCGGAATATCATTTCTATTCATTATTACAAGAACAAAGTTGAAACACTATTCATCCAAATGCATGCTGAGTCCAAGATGTTGATGAATCGTGATCTAGGTATTACAGAACGATGGGCGGGGAGCACGACGTGATCACCGGATCATATAGCTTTGAGCAACTGAGAATGCACAGACACCAGCACAAACAATAAATCCCAACGGATATCCCGAAGGATTATCTTGGATACTGGCCGACCAGAGCTATTAATTTGATGAGTGAGCAGTTGATGGCGCTAGGGGAAAGCAGCATCGCCTACATAACCTCCAAGGACTGGGCCGAAACATCGGGCCAGACTAACTATACTTTGAGCAATACCATTCGCGTAGCCCACCGCGTTGGGAGGGGTCACTGGTATTCATCATGTGAGTCAATTCGAATGCACTAGAGTATCAGGAATGGCTCACTATAATTTAGAAGGATGGATATAGCCGTGTAACCAAACGTGATACCGCAGTATCTAAGCGTTCTATTGATATATGAGAATCCGAGGAGAATGGAGGAAGTATAGTTAACGGACGTGCTCAACACCAGGGCTGTTAAATTTTAACGGTGAGAAGGGCCCGCGACTTAGAGAGGCTAGCGCGAACCTGTCATCAACAAGAAATTCCCATCATCTTCTGCACTAGCCAACGGGCGATACAGTACAACGGAGAGGTAAGCTGGAATGAATAAAACTGATCCGAGACGGAACATGGCCAAATGCGAAAAGCGGCCTCTTGGAGGGCTAAATGGAGATTCCTGTCAATTATATTGTCCGGATCCCGACGCTCATAACGGCGCACCCAATATTACTGGGAATACGGTAAGGAACGGCGAGGAGCCAAGGAGACAAAAATGAACTCACGGATAAAGATAGAATTGGTATGCGATCTGTGCAAGGCACATCAATGCAACTGCGGAAACGAGATCAAGAGGCCATTCTGGGATGAGAAGATATCACCATACTAAGTTGTGCAAAGTGTCCTGCATTCAAATTAAGGCCTCCAGATTCATAATCCCTAAAATACCAACTGAGGTCAGATTTTGTTGAGCAGATGAGCCTAGTCACACACGAGACAAGATATGACATGAAAATTTGATCGTGGGTGGTGTTGTGCAGTGCCAACATGCCATATTGAATGATGACAAGGTACGGAAGTTGTGATGAGAGTGATGGTTGTCGCCCCGGAAGGGCCTCGAGATCATGCTGCATATTCGCCGTCGATGCGCGTCTTGACTCTAGGATGGGAGCTAAAGCATCAGGAGATCCGCCATCAACAGGGAGCCGTGTTGATAACTGCTGAGCATCAAGCACCGCCGCGGGTGTCTTGACACCAGAGTGTGCAAATATGCTAGGGGCCGTCGTCGATAGGCGACGGGATGTTGGTGTGCCATCTAATGGTTGGGAGAAAGATACAGAGCCGTGTCGGGTTGGCACCCGTTGGCTGCTTGATGGACGATATGGAGATGAAAATCGCTGTGTTGGTGTTTGTAGAGCGGAATTGATGGACGGTCGATGAGATGACAGAATGCGGGGACTGGGCGAATGGTCTGTAGCTAGGGTCGTCCTCAAGTCACCCCGGCCGCGACGCGTAGGCGTTGAGGGGTCAGATGATCGGTCATCACCATTCTCTCTGTCCACAGCCTCCATGAGTTTGAGGGACCCCGACTCCGAACCGACCTCACTGTCGCTCTCGAATGGATCTTCATTCTCAACATTCATTGCGGCGGCGACCCACAGGTCCGCGATGTTGGTTACCGCATTCTCATTAGCCATTAGCAATCGCTGGGCGAAATTGAGATCGGCGCCGTCGGACACGGATTCCCGCGTCCTGTCGTAGTTACTGCCCCTGCGTCGCCTCAACGAACTAGCCATGCTCCCCCTCCGCGCAGTTGTCGCATTGCTTGCAAGGCGGTTACGATAACCACCGGCATACCCATAGGCAGAACCATTAGCCCGGCTCGTTCGTGAGAACGTTCTGGTTCTTTCCAATCGTGTGCCCGGAGATGCCGCCGGGATAGACGATTGTGAGATAGATGACGCGATGGGGTTGCGGGTAGACGGCGAATAGGCATCTCGAACCCGTTTTGCAAAATAGCCTGAAAGTTTTTTGGATACCTGCCGGCGAAGCGTGTTCACTACATCATGCGATTGGGGTTGATCCACAAGGGGACTAGAAGGCATAGATTCCTCTTCAGGAATTGGCGGGTGGGAATCTAGTTTTTCGGGAAGCAGCCGGATGGCCCCCTCTCGTGGTCCGCCATCCCGACCCAAGAAGCATGATAGAACGGACCCTATAGTGGATGGGAAACACGTCATGCGTGTCAAAAGTATAACGCACCAATGAATGTAACTAGTGCCGCGAGACCACACGGCAGCAGGTACGGATATTTGACAAACAAGGAGAGATTTTCGAATGCACCAGGCCACTTGGTAGCGGGCCGTTCAACTGTCGAAATGAACTGTTACTATCAGAAAAACATCCTCGTCCCGCACGTACATGAGCCGCCAATGATAGCTCCTGCGACACCTCCGAATCCCCAGCAGAAGCTTTAGTCATATATTATTGGACTGAAATCCTGAAAATTTTATGAATACCAACCCGAGAATTGCATATGCTCTCCCTTCATTACTTGGATCCGTGATAAAGGCCACGGAACCACGTGCGACACCAACAGCACCAGCAAATATACCTTGGAGAAGCCGTACACAGATAGCCTGTTGAAGCGAGGTCGAGGTTCCGAACGCCAAGCAAGTCACAGCGCTTCCAAGTAAGGAGATCGTCAAAACTACCCGCCGACCGTGTTTTTCGGCAATAGTCGCCTACCAATGGAGCGTCAATAAGCGGAGGAGTATATGCGTAGAAAGGGTCACTACCCAGAGTAAAGAAGTGAGGAACTGAGTCATGAAAAAGGTTGATACTGCCAGTTGACAGTTGGGGGTTACTATTTTACGCGCCGGCTAGTAAGGTAAATGCTGACCTAGAACGCCCGTCCAAAAGGCAACTCCCGCTTCATCGGTGACCTCTCCAAAACCTGAACAAGGATTGGAGACAACTGGGTCAAGATACATAGACGAATCACACACCCTTGACCATGAATAGGAGGAACGGGGTCGAAACATTTGCGGAGAGAAATTCACCAAGCATGGTCTGAAACAATGTCGCGAGAAGTACGTTATTCTAGCGGGTCAATGTAAATTATTATTGCGTACGATTGAGAGAACAATCATTGATAACACTGGCAAAGGCGTTGTATCCACCTCACCTGATGCCTGCATCATTGTAGGTATGGCTGGACGCTCTGGTGTTGACACCTCTGCCATTCCACTTCCGTCTGCTCCACCCCTCCAGCGCGCCGTGAAACTTGGCCGGTGTTGGCCATTTCCAAACGACACCCGGCTCAAAACCTTTCGAATCATGCTCGGTTCTGAAGGTGGTGCTTCGGTATCGTCGAGAGCTGATTCATCTATCCCAAATGTCCGTCGCGGTAGGGGAATTCTATCGGGACCCGCGCCATTCATATTCTATAGACGAGAGATTGTTGATGCCAAGATAGTCGTGAACAAGGACTAGCTCCAAGAAGTACACAGCCAGAATTGGATCAAACGGCCCAGTGGCGGCAGGCTGTACCGTTCCTGTTTGTGTGTGCTGTTCGGGCAGGCGCTTGTCAATGCTGCGCAAACAAAACTCGCAACGACGGAGCCTGCCCCTCGTCACAAGTCTGAGACGGAATCAAACTCGGAGCGCTCGCCACAACTCACAATTGGAATACTCCCGCATCTAAGACGCGACGTGTAACAGTCTACACTTCACCTTCCCCCCGACAACGCGTGCCACCAAAATTATCAACATGACATTCGGATCTCAGGACTGTCAACGTATTGAACCAGTCTGATGAGATGACCACAACGAATTTGTCCCCTCTGATTCTCCACCTCTCAGGAATGCGCTTGGTCAATCCGAGCCCTGTCTCTACATTGTCTCCATCGGGCTCGCCAGGATCAATATTTTCGGCTGGTTCACCCGCTACTCCAATTGCAACAGGTGTTGGTCATCTCACTCCACCCCGACTCGGAATTAGCGGTACTGACACCGGAAATTTCCCATAGGTCAATTCACAAGTCAATCTCGTGTGTATTAGTGAACACATCGCAGCCCGGAACTTTTATCGCGTATGGTTTCATTCCATCTCATCAGGGCAATATTTATACACGAAACACGTCAAGAACAATGGGAGCTCATGCAAGACCAACCACGATTATCGGGTATTGCGATGGCTAGTCACCAAGGAGGAATACTAACTTAACAAGGACTCTCGACCGGTGTCCAATAATCTGTTCGCCTCAGCCCTGATATTCTCTGGCTTTCGCGATTTCTACCAGGATCCTCAGACACCTTCTCTCGGAGTACACTGAGATCAGGCCCCCACCCGCACTCGTTAGTTTATTCGTAAGAGCCGCCTCAATCGACCCGAACGCAACGCGATCCGAGTTTATGCTTCTGTGCATTTTACATTTCGATACCTTTACCTCCATGTAAACACATTCCCATGATGAAAATTCCAAGATATTTTTGATATGGGTTGAAATACTTAACCGGTCCGGGCCAGTTAGACCGCGGCTCATCACAAACAATTAGAGGGTATATTTATTCAAGCCCAAGTGGGTGCGCGGTGCGGCATTATTGATAATTTGCTGACATTACCATGTTTGTATTCAGCAGGCGACACAGTTCATCGTGGGAGAGATTTGAGCTGCCCCATGTTCTGGCACTGCAGCTAGACTTCGTGCGCCCTGCGCCCCCTCTCCCCATTGTCGCGCCAGGAACCAGTGCAGTTCATCAACACAGATGCCTGTCCATCCATCACACTCGAAAATAAGTATGCTCGGTGCCGGGACTTGACTAAATATTTTTTGCGATCGGAAACGGCCAGATCAGCCACCATGGCATCGGCTCATCGCTAGCAGTGCATGTCGTATGCGAATGGAGAGCAGTTGCCATGTCCTTTTCTGAAACGCGCCTTTACCGGGAAACTACTTCCGGGGGAGAATGACAGAGATTATGGATATTGACTCGAGTTGGCTCCCATCGACCGACATTTTCGCAACAATCCCTCGCGACAAGGCCTGAGAGGTGATCTTTCGGAATGAATCTATCTGGTGGATCTGCCAGTGCTCAGATCTTTATGGCAAATATTGGTTTGCTGTACTGGTGCTGAATGGAACGACATTTGGATGACACGGAGAACTGAGAATCTGGCAATCTGGCTCCGTGCCTTCCATCATAGTCCATTTATGTGATCAGCCTCAAGGAGAAACGTTAACGTGGCCGCGAGGAGGTCAGCAACTCTGAAACTTTGTTTTCTGGGAATTCCTAAAGAGGGTATCTTACTACCAAATTAGAAACCAGTACTGATCATACACTATGATATTCTATAAAGGTCTGTCCGCCCAATACATCTCTATTCGCTGCCCCCCTCTCCTGACTCGGTTTGCTGTGCTTTCCATTTGCTTTCGATACTCACACCCTCCACTCCTTCCTCACATATCCTCTACCCCCACCAATACTGCAGCTATCACAACACCCACCACAGCACAACATGCCACCCACCAAGTTCATTCTCCCCGACCTCGTTTCTCACTGCACGTTTGATATTCATATCAACCGCCACCGCAAACAGACCACGACGGAAACAAAAAAGTGGCTTTTCAAAGGCGATAATCTCCTTGGAAAGAGACGCGATGCATATCACGGTCTCAAGGCAGGCCTCCTCACAGCCATGTGCTACCCAAATGCCGGCTGCCCTCAGCTCAGAGTCTGCAACGACTTCCTCACATACCTATTTCATCTGGACAACCTCTCAGACGATATGGATAACCGGGGGACACGAAGCACCGCGGATGTCGTCCTCAATTCTCTTTATCATCCTTACACCTTCCGCTCATCCTCGCGTGTAGGGAAGATGACCCAAGAGTGAGCCCCACTTCAATCGTGCTTGCTTAATCGGACTTCTAATACATACCAATAGCTTCTACAGGCGGCTGATTCCGACAGCATCTGCGGGGACCCAACAACGTTTCATAGAAACATTTGATTTCTTTTTCCAGAGCGTTACCCAACAAGCTCGGGATCGCGCCAACGGCATAGTCCCAGACCTGGAGTCATACATTGCGTTAAGGAGAGACACATCTGGATGCAAACCATGCTGGGCATTGATAGAATGTAAGCTAACAATTTTACCTGTCCGCTTGCCGAGTATTGACGTGTATCGCCAGATGCCAATAACCTTGATATCCCCGACGAGGTTATGGAGCACCCCATCATTCGTGCTCTTGGTGAAGCGGCGAATGACCTCGTTACATGGTCGAATGTATGTTACACTGCTTTCTCACTTCAAATACCTCAGACTCAACTCGCATACAGGACATATTCTCGTACAACGTAGAACAGTCAAAGGGCGACACCCACAACATGATTCCTGTCGTGATGAAGGAAGAAGGCCTCGATCTCCAATCGGCCGTCGACTTTGTTGGAAGTCTTTGCAAGCAATCCATCGACCGGTTCAATGATGACAGAGCCAATCTCCCGTCCTGGGGCCCAAAAATTGATCGTGATGTTGCGATCTACGTCGAGGGGCTGGCAGACTGGATCGTTGGTTCCTTGCATTGGTCGTTTGAAACAGAGAGATACTTTGGAAAGGATGGGCGAACAGTGAAGAAGACTGGGATTGTTAACCTCCTTCCCCGTCGCTCATAATATCACTCGCACCACCAGGTAATCCTTTTATTTCCAAACACCCAGTATTCGTTCTCACAATTTTCAGACCTTCCGCCTTGTTTCTGCTCTCCATCAAAAGTATCCATCACTCATCACATATAATCTTCGCACCCCTCGGCTGCCATTCCTTGTACAAAGTTAATCGCCGACTGTAGCTGTATCAACTACTCCTCATTCCCTATGGATTATGCCGGACATTCATTCAATCCCCCTACACACTACCCTACACTCATTATTTTTATATTTATGGACAATATCCACACATCCGATACCTATTTATTCCATACTTTATTACACATTGACCTGTGTACATAGTAACATAATTGCTCATGCAACAATCACCCTCAAGAAAGCGCGGGATATCATTGTGTCTGATCCAGTCAAGACGGCATCATAAATCCGCAGTGACGTTTCCACCATCATTTAACGCGTATGGGGCTTGTGATACACACGCATGTGTATGATGGGTGGCCAAGAAATGGCAGTGGGAGCAACGTCAAGGCGCTGAATGATTACAAGATTGAAAGCCCGGAGACAACCGCCCTGTCTTGAGAGGCCGCGCGGT
>QGOG01014779.1:0-17200 GCA_003313185.1 Collybia sp. MG36
GTTCCAGTCTATGTTGAGCATGGTAAATCTATAACGGATCTGCTGTTGTTTGACTTGTCTCACGGGGCATTTTTTTCACGATTCGTCTAGGAATATCTGAATGGTATTCCCCCGTGGTTCCAGGAACAGGGTTGCACCCGCGCCCAGGAAGTGCTGATTCCTTGCAAAACTTCTTTCCCGAGATTGATCGATGTTGGGCCTCCATATTATACCCCCCCCGTACAGGCGAAGACGTTCCTCAGATTCATGATCGTGCCGCCAGTTTCCTTGATGCATTCATCCCAGAAGTGGAGCGCCAATTTCCTGGCAAGCACTCCAGGATATTGCTCGTGAGCCACGCAGCAACAATCATTGCGCTCGTTCGGGAGCTCCTAGGTGACCGGAAGCTCGACCTGCGTGTTGGGTGCTGCACAATCACAGAAATGACTCGAAAGCCACCCCGACACGTTTTGGGTGGGTGGGAGACCCGAAGGCTCGCAGATGGATCGCATCTAGAGGGGGGTGCACAGAGGGAATGGGGATTTGAGGACATTCAAATCGCTGATGGAAAAGTGGGCGTTTTGGTTCTTTATGATCTGTCACCCCCTCACGTCACCTAGGTGGTTGAGGACCCCGGCGTACCGGGGACGGAAAAGGATATCGACAGTTTTCCGGGTTTTCAACTGAAACAAGCGAGCAACTTGTAACCTCCTGATGCTATACACCTTAGACCATAGACCACAGACCACAATCCTCAGCGAATACTGAAAGCATAACACTGTCTACACCAAAGCTATATTGACACATTACAGAAAATCCCCGTTAAATATTGCCTTGGGAGTTAACCATTGATACACCATGAAATGACACATCGAATTTGGGGGCATCTATGTTCAGCTCCCAATTCGATACACACAACACGAATCATATCTGTTTGGGCTCCTTACGCTGTTCTTTGTTTTCTCGGGTCTCGGCCGACGTATCCCTTTGAATCACTTACCATATACTGTCTAGATCTCAGCCAAGTTTATGCAACCAATTCGCATACCCCTGAGGACCGCAGTGCTCCCAACAACACAAGAGATGGTCATCACATGATGGTCACTGAAGGCCCACATACTGTTCGAGACATATCCTCCTGGCGGGGCAGCCCCATCTTTATCCAATTTTGACATGTAAATTGGATCAACCAAACCACCCGCCCCCAACCAAGAACGCCGATAAGCAGCGTCGTGAAAAGGGTCAACTCTATTCATGGGGTGGGTTCTTCCAGTCTTCCGCCAGCGATAGAAGCGACAAGGATGGGAATGTTGACTTGACCCCAGGGATCCCTCTACAGATTTTTTTTCCGAGTTTATTCTCCATTAGGGCGAGCCCTATGGTAGGGATTATACAAATGTCGAGTGTCTAAGTATCTATTACCCGGTTGATAATAAAATGACCCTCTTTCGGTGCTGGGGGTTTCACAAACGAATTTCGCGAGCGGTGAGCCCGCGTGTATTATCAGTTGTCGAAGCAGCTTCTCTACAGATTCACGTATCTTACCGTCTTTTGCGACTCAGTTGGTGTTAGCCATCAACGTCGAGGTGCGGCCAAAGCCTAGAGATTGTGGCGATGACCCCCCGCGCCAATAGCAATAGGCAACAACCGTTACGAATAAATCACGAATTGCCACAAGGATATCGCATGAAACCCCGAGTGGGTGTTGGAACAGCGTAGGGGTCAGTCACTGGACAGCAGCGTCGTTGTGTAGGAAAACGGAGGGATCAGAAGGGGGGTCTCCATAAATACGATAACTTTATGTGCGATTCTTCCAATGCCCCAGGACTGACTCGATTCACAGTAAAATTCGTATAGCCCTAACAATCAGGCGGGGAATATAGATTTGCCCTGGGATTGTATTGATCACAAACTCCGCTACCAGATACTGGTCATGCACTCATTTCCATCGACCCGGCGTTGGGAAAGCAGGAAGGCAGCTGACCGGTGGCCGTACCATACTTTCCAGAGATTTGGATTGCTAAGAGAACACACATTCATTCATGGTTTTGTTGATCATTGATGTTCGGTTGATTAATTCAGCACCGCAATTAGGGTGTTGAAAGTGGGGTTGAAACCCAACTGAAGCTGTAAGTCAATTAAATCATGCCTAATTATAACGGCAGTTACAAAGCTGCGGCTCTAATGTCGCCGGTGACCGAACAATCGAACTACCCACGTTTGAATGTCCCGACATCATCGTTCTATTACTGAGATGTTGATGTGTTTGAAACCTTCAGGGTCGAAGGGATATGGGACCGACTAGGTCAATTGGGCGAGGATTCTGAGAGAACAACGGATGTACCCACCCACTGAGCAACTGATGATGGCTTGGGCGGTCGTGCCACCGCCGTGGAAACATGATCGTGATAATTCGATCAGCGCCGGATCGCGAAGGCAGCCTCGAGGTTGGTTCTTCAAACATCACAGGTTATGGACATTGAATTGGACATCGGAAAGCGGAGCGCGGTGATGATAGTACTGAATGACAAGGTAGGCGTCACGGTCTCCATCCGGCCCGAAAGGAAAACACGAATTGATACATCACCATGTTTAAATGACACCAGTGCCAACAACTGATAACATGATGGATACCTGACTCAGTGCAATAACAAGAATATTGACCGTGGATTGCGTAGGCTTAAAATGGGTGAATAGAAATGGTGTCAATGCAATAATAGCGTGAGAGGGGGTCCCTCACTGATGGTTACCTCCAACGACACCGGCGAAATTTGATGGCCAAAGTTTGAAACTCAGTGAAAGATATTCCGGATGGTTCTTGCCATGACGTAATCCATACCCAGCTTTGTTTACGGATATTAGTATCTACCGCCGACAACTTTGCCTGAATACCTGAGGAATGACTGGTGAATGGAGGTCAGTGAAAACGTCACTTTGCTTAGAAAAACATGATCTCTCGTTATGGAAGTACTTCTTTCATTTGTGACCGTAGCGCGGGCCTCACAAGAATAAACATCAAATACAAATCACAATGGTTGGACCGAAGTGACCGCGACGCCCAGGTAAGTGAGTCATGGCTCAATCGACCAACGAATCCTCTTATTCCCCCATGAAACTTGAACAGTGTATCCTTTTCACTAGGATCACGGGGCGTGACCACCACATTTGCTAGCGCTGGTGCAGCCTGAAGTCTGCAAAGCACTTGAATCACTCCAAGTTTATATTTGGTAACGGGTCTGATGGTATTGGCCACTGTTGATTTCTTGTTCATCCACAAGAACTTAGAAGCTCGCATCACTAGTTGCTGATCATCATTACACTTTCATCAGTAGATCAATCAATCGGACCATCCTATTTCTGACGGTGCCTTGTTGCCTGGGGGGGATATTTCTCTGAAGGCAAGTCAGGGTCATCATACATGCCGGAAGCATTCCATAATGACACAGGATGATCACTAATAATGGCACAAAGATAAGATGTCACGTTCTTTTTCAACCCGATGTTTCGGGCGCACATATTCCGGCTTCGTGATACACAAGGCATGTAGCACGATGCTGGCGGCGAGTTCGGGGGCGACATTGACGTTCCGTGGGCAGCGGTCCTTGACTCCTTCCTGGCGTCGCTTCTATGTTTGGAATTTGAGCTGCGGGCGAGGCCGTTGTTTGTGCGTATTTCGACTGAAACTGCCTGTTCACACGGGATTTTTGGGCAGCTTCGAACCATAACGCGATGCCCGAAATTCCAGTCGGCGCACAGATATTTGATATTGCTTTTCACCCAACCCACTCCACAGTGTACGCTGGTCTTCTGACAGGCGACATAAAAGCCTTTGCGTATAATGAGCAAGGCGCCCATAATCAATCGTTTTCGCTCAGACCTTCCAAACGATCATGTCGTGGCGTGAGTCTGGATAACGATGGCTCACATCTCTTTGCTGTTGGGAAAGCAAAAGCTTTATGGTGACCTATTTCCGCGCGTAAAGCAGCCGTGTGACTTATTATGCAAATACCCCAGTACGATTGATACCACGACTGCTGCTCTTGAAATCCGGGCTCGGGCGCATGAGTGGGCCCTTGCGATTTGGATTACAGCCGGTCAACTGATACCATAGCCTTGAGGTCTCCTATCAATCGGGTGAAACATCTTATGCCATGGCTCCTATCCACGGGAGATGATGAGGGGGTAATCAAGGTCCGCCCTGTATTGCTGCAATGGCATTCAGCATTGAATCCCGCAGTTGTGGGATCCAAGACAGCAAGCATGTGTTCGGACGCACAATCAACACTTCGACTATATTACTGATTTCCTCTGGTTGCATGACAAAAAACAATTGGTCGCAACCAGGTATGTCCCAATGACCATCTTTCAGTTGCGCTAACGTTACGCTAGTGGCGACGGAACTTTATCGGTCATTGACGTTCGTTCAAAAAGTACGAAGCCCTTTGCGCAATCCGAAGACCAAGAAGACGAATTACTTTCAATCGTTGCCATTAAAGGGTATGTCAGGATTTCCTCTGCTTTTGTGGCATGTGATATATTACCCTGGTCCGACGCTGCTGGTGTGCGTACACCCCCAGCAGGGAATACCTGGAGCCCCTTATCCTCCCATTGATTCTCAGCTTATTATAGAAATGCAAAGATAGTGGTTGGAACCCAAATCGGGATCTTGTCTATTTTTAACCGCAGCAGCGGCTGGGGAGACTGTGTGGATCGCATTCCTGGGTGTGTCTCAAGCTAACCTTGCGCGATTGAGGAACTAAACCACTCGTACACAGTCACCCGCATTCCATAGATGCATTATGCGCCCTTCCACCTGTGTTGCCCAATGTGGATACATCCAGTACCATCCTCACCGGCTCGTCAGATGGACTTGTGCGTGCTGTCCAAGTCTTACCAACCAAGCTCGTGGGGGTCGTTGCAGACCACGGTGAATGGCCAGTCGAGAGAATCGCCATTGGCGGCGGATTTGGGTATTCATTGACAGATGACCCATCCGGAGATGGGGAAGAACATCCCGTTGGAAATCTCAGACCAAAGGCCGAAGAGGCAACCAGAAACCCCGCCCGGTGGTGGGTTGGTAGTGTGGGTCACGAAGAGGTGATACGATTAACGGATCTAGAAGACTTTTTCAGAAAGGAGCCCGATAATGGTGATGACGACGAAGGCGGTGAATCTGCTGGCGAAACCATTGAGCATGATACTCCTGACCAGGCCATCCCAGAGGAGTCTAGCGCCGTTGAAAAACCAAGTCAGGGCAATGACTCTGATTCTTGTGAGGAAGAAGCGGAGGAGGGAAAAAATAAAAGGAAACGGAAGGGAAAAGGGAAGGATCCCTTGCTGATAAAAAAGAAAAAAGGCAGGAATGAAGTTGAGATTGATGATGCGTTCTTTGATGATTTGTAAACCAATCACCGCCTGGGGTATCTGGACAGAGAGCACATTCACGGTTCTGTAATGTGGAACAATCCCCCAAACAACTGATTTGTACTGTCAGAGGCTCCCGCAGAGTTGCCAGGAGACAATGAGAAACGTTCTTCATTCGTGCTTTACTCTGGGCTTGATATCGAGGGCAGAATGCACGACGTAGGATTGAAGGTGTGAGAGTTTGGGCATACGTTGACTAGCTTCCCAACCGTCCGTTTCACAGATACAATACACTTGAGGCTATTATTGTAACGTTACAAATGACTGATTCCCGAGCCCGGAAGGGGTGCATCGCCATCAAAATGCCATAGCCGTATACTTAAGTTGGTCGTAGTCGTTGTGATGTTCATCCGCCCATCAGTGAACTTGAAGCATCATGATGAACGCTGCACTGGGCCGATATCTGCGCGTCCGTTGGCAGGTGCTCCTTATATATGAATTACCTGTTCTGCACCTTCCGTGTTGTGGGTAAGCACATGTATTATTACAAACATGCCACCTTGGGCTCGATTCACAACAATTCTATGTGGGTCTGGCATGGCGAGGCCAAGGGTTGTAATGAGTCAAGGGTCGGCGGTGTTGAACCAAGCCCGAGTCGGCGAGCCACGTGTCATGCTAAAACGGATCATACCCAGAGAGCACTTGGCCTTATGTCCGTTGTGCGGCGGCTGCGGTCCTCAATTCGAACCACCATATCCACCAAATTATTTGTTGGGCTTACTGCGATACTATGATTAACATCAAGCGTGCGATATTCGGCGTTCGAGTTTCACATGGTTCGCACTTCGTTGCCCGCAGCTTATCAAGCAGAGCGTCACCCATTTTGTCCTCCCTTGGAATTTCAACGACTGAGGAGGTTTCCGGACTTTACGATGGGAAATGGCGAGGCTCTGGGGATGTCATCACTTCCATCTGTCCGACGACCGGAGAAGTTCTCGCCCGAGTAAAGACTGCGACACCTCAAGAGTTGCATGAGGCACTCGGCCGCACTAGGGAAGCTTACAACTTTCTCAAAAGTGAGTACATCAATCTGCGTGTGAGATATGAACATCAGAAATCACCAGATGTACCTGCTCCTCGGCGAGGAGAGATCCTAAGGCAGATCCGAGAGGCGTTATCCTCCAAGGTAAGTGCCTAGGAGAATGCTGGGCCTCCTGATATTTATTCTTGGGAAGCGTGAGGAACTCGGAGCACTTGTGTCATTAGAGATGGGTAAAATCAAGACAGAGGGGATTGGAGAAGTCCAAGAATTCATTGATATCGTGTGTACCCCTCACATTCCATGCGCAGATTCGGAGTTTAAGTTCTGTCAAAGTGTGATTATGCTGTTGGTCTTTCCAGGATGATGAATGGTAGAATAGTGGCATCGGAACGTCCGGGCCATTCCATATATGAAGGTGAGCCGGTCTGACAGTTGGGTACATCGATATATGTGAAATATAATTATAGTGCCAAATCCGTTGGGTGTTGTTGCTGTTTTGTCGGCATTCAATTTCCCTGTGGCAGTGTATGGATGGTGGGCAAGTTTGCTTGGGCCAAATTTGTCTTTCTGATCTGGTGAATAGGAACCTTGCCCTCTCACTGGCGGCTGGCAATGCAACCATTTGGAAACCATCTCCAACAACTCCCCTATGCGCTATTGCGGTGACTAATATTGTATCCAAAGTCCTAGAAAGCAACGGTGTGCCCGGTGCTGCTGCTGGTTTGGTAACAGGCGGGAAGGAAATCGGGGAGGCTGTTGTTGAGAGCAAAGACGTAGAGCTTGGTAAGTTCCAGCTCATCATTTTTAGCAACAGCCCGAGTCTTACATTGAAATGGAGTGTCTTTCACTGGTAGTGAACGTGTTGGGAAGATTGTAGGAAAGGCAGTCATGTCGAGATTTGGCAAAGTTATCCTTGAACTGGGCGGAAACAACGGTACGCAGCATTTGCTCAGGGTGGTATTGTGCTAATATTTCACACCCCGCAAGCTTCAATTGTGATGGCAGATGCTGATCTGTCTCTCGCTGTGCCGTCAGTGTTCTTCGGGGCTGTCGGAACAGCAGGGCAGCGTTGCACCTCCACCCGAAGACTTTACCTTCATCGCGAAATCGCTCCCGAGTTCCTTAGCCGGTTGCAGAAACTATATTCGACCGTCGTTCCGGCTGATCCTCTTGCCGACAATACCCTTCTGGGTCCTATGCACACCCGCGCCTCCCTCGACGTTTATTTTGATGCTATCCGACAGCTGCAGTCATCTCAAGCTGAGATTTTGACTGGTGGACGTAGGTACGAGGAGGCGCCGTTGGATGCAGGTAACTTTGTTCAACCCACAATCGCTATTCCCAAATCCGCCGATCCGACGGATCGACTTTGGTCCACGGAAACCTTTGCGCCCATTTTAAATGTTGCTATATTTGATGAAATCGACCAAGCCATCGGTTGGAATAACGCCGTTCCCCAGGTATGATTGTCTTACACATTCAAAACCAGTCGTATGTCACTCAACTCCGACAGGGATTATCTAGCAGCCTTTGGACGCGAGATGTGCGAAACGTAGGCAAATGGATTGGCCCTAACGGATCGGACGCTGGTATAGTTAATGTATAGGAGTTCTTTCCATTACCAGTCATCTTTCGGAGCTGATTAGTAAATCAGGTCAATGTGGGTACCAGTGGGGCAGAAATTGGGGCAGCATTCGGCGGTAACAAGGTTTGTAGTCTCCGTTACGATGATGTCTTGCTCACTGTTACCGAAATTGCGCAGAGTACCGGCTGGTGAGTTATTCAGCCTGTCAAAAAATTTCTTCCCAAACTCCATTTACAGGGGCCGCGAGTCGGGTGGTGACGCTTGGAAACAATATGTGCGTTGGAGCGCTTGCACAAGTAGGTATAGGTTTCCTCTTTGAGTTTCTCCTTCTCAATGTTCCCTCGCTAGTCAACTTCTCGGACGAAGCCCCACTCGCGCAGGGTGTGAATTTTTCGGCATGAGGACACACTCCGTTGCAGAGGTCTCAAGGTAACTATGATCACAGCATCCGTCGAACTTGTTCTAAACATTAAACTGTGGAAGTTGTTATGGGCTTCTAACGTCCCCACAAAACGGTGACGGTATCAACGCGAGAAAACACGGACGAATACCTGTCGGTGTAATTTCTCCATTTGTATATGATCCGAAAGAAACATGGTTAGATATTAGAATCTGGTATTAATACGCACACACCCTTGTCAATGTGTGGCATTGGTTCATACTTGAAGCCTGAACTTGGAGAGTGTGAGGCCAAATCTCCGATCGCGGACACAAATCAGTTTTCACGTTCCACATCAACTGGCGACCGAAAAAGGAGACGCGGGCGTGAGAAGGATATCAAACACGGGCAAAATTAACCCACCCGTTTTTCTGCTTGGGGATCTGAAATCTTGCTTCTATCTATGTAACCAGGGCTTCCTGCATGTGGATGTTAAACAGTCAACATGTCGATGATTGGGTCCTTTTTCCTGACCCATCAGGACTCTGCCAGTGCCGTTTGCATCGATCACTTTTTGTAAAGACCCCGCAACACCCACCTTTAAATCCCGTGTTTAAGAACAGGCTGTAAGGAAACCTCTTTCCTCATTATTCTCCTACTACCCATTCCCATCTCAACATGGCAACTGCTGACGATTTACCATGGCCCGAACTCGGCAATGTCTCTCGTGGTGCTACTCGAGGCAATCAAGGCCAAAAGGGCGTCCTCGGCCCCCCCGATCGAGATGGTCGATGTATCCTCCAACTTCGTGTTCAACCAGGTGTCCTTGCTGTTCGATTAAATCGCAGGTCCAGCGATTGGTACCGCTCGTTGGATAACGAGGTCAATCGTGCTCTCAAATTAACAAAGACTTATTGGCGGAAAGCCAGGCGGCGTCAGGATTACGATGCCCGAGCCGACCAGGATCATATGGAGTTACACGAATGGCTTCAACAACTCAAGGACAAAACCATGTCCCACCTTGAATTACTCATGCAGAAGGGTGACATACAGGGGCCGCCGTATGTGATGCCGGACGACATCGAACTCACATTCCTGCGGAAATTCATTGAAAGGCAGGCGGCTGGCATTCCACACAATCCCCGATTACGAAACTCTGTCGGAGAAGCCCCCCCACCGCTACGTGAGAATTCGATGGACTCGATTACACCCGAGCCTTCAGAACAAGAGTACATTGACCACAGGCAGCGAACCCTCATAGGTACGACAGCTTCGTCAGATTTGATCCACCTTGCCTTAGCCGGGGATACTAGATCACGTCTCCGATGCTTCGGGCAGCCACATTCAATCCAACCGGACCTCTGGCTCCCCTTCTTTACGCACGACAGAGTCGCTGGCACAAGAAGCGAGCTCTTCAAGTAGGTTTCCCCGTTCCGATGGCTGCCTGCCCCTTATTTTATTGTCAGAACAGGCTTTACAGGCCGCACGTGGTTCCCTCTCGCGAGCCCAAAAGGACACACAAGATGCTTTCCTCAGATATACAGCATGTCTCGATATCGAACGACAGGCCCGACAAGCAGTTGCAACTGCAGAGAAACGTAGAGATGATATCAGTATGTTTCCGCCTCTAGTCTGAAGCGCGCCGCTAACTTTTCCCAGTGACCCTTCTTCTTTCACGCAATCAACCCGCCACAGGTTTGTCCACGTTCATCCATGTATTTCAGCCTCGAGTAATCCATTCCCCAGGCTCTGGATCACGGTCAAGACACTCATCATTGTCTGAAGACGAGCCACGGACCCCATCAAGATATCATGTAGATGTGGGTCATCTCGGCTAATGATCAAATCTCACGTCTCACTAATTTCCGCTAATTCAAGGAAAATCGAAACCCAGCAGATGCCTACAATCACCCGCGTGGAGGCGTCAAGTCAACCGAGTGGCCCGAAGAGGGAGTGTATACAAACGAGGCTCCAGCGCATCTCGAGGTACGTGGGCACCTTCACAGGTGATCATTATATTGAGCGCCCACAGGATCATTCCGGGAAATTTAATAGAAAACATTCCCGCACCTGGGACCACGCCTCCCAATTACAGGGTATGTCGTTATCACTCATTTGACACCGTTTCTTACGCATGTCATTGATTTAGAGAATCAGTACACATGCGAGGTACGATGGGACATCTGATATTCCACACTCAATCTAACGTTGGATCGTTCTAGGACCTCACGGCTTTGCCTCCACGAAAGCGGGTCCATCATATGATGCAAGGATTCGAGGTGCTGAATCCAGTCCTCCAATCTAATATGACTCTACAATCATAACACGAGCTCATAACATCTGCCTGCTGTCACTCTACGAATTTACGACCACATAGCCTCACGGCCTATTATTATCATATATATTCGCTCCGAGCGCCATCTGGAGAAGGCTCTCGGGTGTACTTTGCTCCCATACCCATCAACTTGTAATGCGCTCCTGATAATTAGATGCCGCGCCAATACTTTGGTGTCATAGTAACAATCCAGGTTGATATCAAACATTCAATCCATCAATCCATCAAGCTGACAGGCGGGTGTTCAAACGTCCATGTATTGAAATGCACTTATGCACATCCCGTATATGACGCAGTGCGCGGCTGGTGTATGTATATAGATTGTCACTTTAGACATACTGGTAGATCGTTGATCCTTAATCAACTCGACATGGCATGTTGGTGACAATTTTGGAAATACGTTTTGGGCGCAGAACGCCTTTCGAGTTACCTGATATACTCTCCAAAGGATAGTGCGCTAAAACTTGGGGAATCACTGAGAGTATCTCGGGGACCAGAGTGACCATCAGATGCTGGGGTTCCACAGCCCCAATTGAAGGACTCCTCAGCTCGTCGCTGAGGCGAGGACCTTGACCGGGGCATCTGTGGCTGGGGCATATCCAGGGAACTAGCGTTTGGATGAACATGACGCTCAGCTGTTTCGTAACCACAGATACGCCCATACGAAGCTCAAGGGGAGTGCAAGGCACGACACCCAAGTGTTTTGGGGCGACATGGCGACCTGAGGCAATACACCTGGTACAAACGAATGTGCGTGGATTGTAATCGTCGGGTCAAAGGCAGAACTCACCTGCGATGAAGCTGGAAACTACGCGATTCAAGACACAACTTGAATCAAGAAATGATCAAGAGGGAAGGTTTGTGGTCTTGGCTAAATCCGGCGTGATGGTTGGTTGGAACTTGAATGTAAAAATGAGAACGAGCTTGGGTACTTGACGTATGTCTGGCACATACAATTGATGTCACCTCCGACAGGTTAGACGGAAAAACTACGTAAAAGGCTCGAGTTGAAGAAACTTGGAAACTGTCACCGCTAGTTCTTAATATAGCCTGGTTGTGATCAAATAGGTGAACAGGCAACACACTCAAGTTGCCAGTCAATGAATCATGTCAATATGTGCTGCGATGCTTGCGGGCGGCACAACCCTATCGACACACGCGTGGATCATTCAATAGTCACCACACATGGGACGTTCGTGGAACGGAGCCTGGTATTGAATAGCCTGCAAGTGAGTGGGGGTGGCGGGGAAGCATCCGATACCACGGCTACCGCCTGGATACATGGTCGCCCTTTGGTCTTACGGAAGAACATGATCTCTCCCCATGGGGGTATATAGGTGGCGGCGGGTAAGCGGTCGATGCGGTCGATGCGGACACGAAGAAGATGTCGGAATGTCACAGTGAGTCATGGTCGATAGGCAAGTATTTGAAATGCCTGCGATATGTCACAGGTGGTTTGAGTGCTTGGGTCGGTGATGGTCCAAATGCAACCCGTCAGCGAGTTACCCTGGAGTGCGGGGTACATCAGGGTTGAGGTATTTCATGCCGTCTATCCCGCGATGCGCTCTAATGCCAAACGGTTTCATTGATCAGGACAGGTTGGCCGCATTTACCCAGAAGTACGCCCGGGCCCGGGCGTAGGGGGAAAGATTTCTCCAGCCGTAGGCGGGCAAGGCTTACTTCAAGGACCAGAAGCGCGGGGACAATCCGAGAGGGTCATGCGCACCCCATTGAGGTCCATTTCCGTTGGTGCTCAGCGCTCAGCGCTCAACAACTCCGAACCAGGGAAAGGCCACTTGTTGGGACATATTGATATATGGCGCAATCGATGGCAGCAAAAACCTATCTGGCACATTATAGAGGCGATCCCCGCAAAGTGTCGCTCTCCAAACAAAATCAGGGTACATTCCAAAGATATGACATGCAGATCCAAAAATACTGTAGGAATGTGACCCACTCGGGAATGTGTTCTCTTGGGGTGTTGAGAACCAACTGAGAACTAGCCGCTTGCAGTGCATCTCGTCCATTCTAGAGCCATGGAATCAGAAGCGGCACAAGGCTGATCATATCGCCATTGAGTTACGCGAATAAATAAATATAAAACCACGGATCCGTCATAGAGTGGTTCGCTTAATGGTGTCAAGGCAAGTGGCAGTTGTGCGTGTTGGCTTCGTGGGAGGACTTTATGCTCACTCGCGGTCAACCGCACCCGATCATCTCCCAATTTGTAAGCCCGGGGAGAACACGTGGGTTTGTATTATTATTAATCAGGCGTGAGGTCGTCAGATGTCCCCAGCGCTACTGGTTAGGTTTGCCAGACCATGACATGTCCATGTCCGCAGAAACTCTCCCTCTGAACGATTCGCATCAAACCTACATATCTATATGTATGGTACATGGGCAGGCAACTTGACAGTCATGGGGATAATTCCAATTTACGAGGCATAGCTGGCACCAGTGGCATGCCCTACTTCAATCATTGAACGGTGACATTTCCCAACTGGATCGCGTGCTATGGTCGATCACCGACCAGTAATCCTCATATACATAGGAAAAGTACCCCAGCGCAATGGCAATTTAAGCTGGTTCTGTCAAGTTACCCCACTATAGGTCAGCGAATTTGTATCTGAATCCTGTCATGTTTGCAACCGAGATGTTTATCGCCGTCCTGTTGGAATGTTTTTCATCCGACCATCCCCGATCTGATTTCTTCCCATAACCTTGAAGTGGGCGCTTTGGACTTTGACCGGAAGTTATAGGAATTGGATGTCGTGGCATACATTCCCACTGATGGACATACTGAATGGAAACTGCGGAGGTCTATACATCAGATGACACCGGCGGTAGTGAGATTCATCCTTATCTCGTTATAAGCGATTTTTCCTCATGCTATTCATCACTTTAGGGGGCCGCACTCCGAAGTCCTAGGGGTTTGCTGAATATTTGTGTCAGCAAGGAAACGCTGTTCAAATCACCCACGGGAAATTGAATTGATCCAAACACCCAGGAACCACACCCAGAGCGTGATTCCTGACTGCACGTATGTCAGTCAATTCTATTCTGGGTGTTCTACCAACTTTATGATTGCGGGACGTTATCACCGCGGGGCCGGTCCACTATTCAATTTCTCCTACTTGTCTCCCACACATAGATGTCTCTAAAAGCACCACAACTCTGCCAATGGTTCTATCTAGCGTTTCGCCCCAGCTAGCGATTACTACAGTCACCCTCACCAGCTGACGATTCCCCAGATCAACACCGGCACCTCCGAGTTCCATTACACCACTTTTCTGTAATTGATACGAGACCGTACGTAGGAACAACGTCCCGCAAGCACCTTCGATGCTCCACGCACCCCATTCTTCGTAAACGGGTGGGCAGCTTGCTGGGCACTCGATACAGCAGTACGACAGCGCCAAAATATCCCAACCACATTGATTCAAGATCAATTCTTCAATTATGAATGACACATCTTCTCCGCCCCCTGGATAGGCCCGTTCCGACGCTCACCTATATTACCACAATCAGCCGCCTTTCTAAGTTTGGCGAACCCACCATACATGAAGGTAAAATGAGCCAGATGAATTAAATTAAATTATAAAAAGCGTTCATCGAGTTTGCCCTCAAGTTGTTGCGCGTTTGAGACGAGCATGGTCAACCTATGAATTGGCATGAAGTCGAACATTGGTGCTCTTATTCAAAGTAAGTTCCAGTCTCCAGACACTGAAATGTCAACCCCAGTTATTCGGCTATCCCAAGAACGGATATGTATTGACTACGGGCCCCTCAAATCTCCTCATGGCCTCCGCCATATCACAGGTGGAGCGGCAATTTCATTCAAAGCTGATCCCATGGAGTGAATCTGGATTATCTGGAGTTTCTTCGTTTAGTTGATCTTGTTTTCGACAGTGTCCTTGTGGACTGGGCATGTTCTCTGAGTCGTTCCAAAACCCGGATACCCTTGAAGGATAAATGCAGTAGCTTGTGCCAAGTTAATGTGTCCCATGACAATGTTGGGGCCAAGGGATTACCTCGTGCGTTCACAGCGTCATTTGGTGCCGTGCAAACTGTGAAGTCGGTTCCGTACTGCTGTATATTCAACACTAGTGCCAATATCTATATTCAATGAGACTTGCCCAACCCCGAATCTTACGGTATGAGTATCCTTCGCACAAGCAGCAATTGGTCGGCAATCAATCTGTGCAACTGGAAAGACATTGGGATATTTGCTGAGCATAAAATAATAGGTGGGACGGAGTAAACTGCTTGGACCCCATGGCAAAATGTTTAGCAGCAACTTGTTTCGATCAAGTGACCTCAGGGTTATGGGCCCTGCGCGCTTCCAACTGCGCCATGCTGCTGTGTTATGGATCCGACTTTAGCCGTCACAAACAAGTCTAGGCGAAACTAATTCACATCAATCAAAGCTGTGGTTTATAGGAATCTTTAGAATTTCCGCTGTTTGAGAGATGGATCGCGTGTTGTGACTGAGTAAGCCTGTAGATTTTTGGGGTTGCAGTGTTTTGGGAGTTGGTCAAGCGCTTTTGTTGGATGCGAAAGGGATGCTTGAGAGCTGTTACCGCAGACGCAGCTCAGCTGGCTGTGAGTAGTGAGGACCGAAGTCGCCGGATGTCGGAGAGAGTGGTCGGGGTGTCGTCGCCTTTGCGGTCTTATCGGCACACTGTTGGCTCACCTCACGCAAGGATGCGTCCCCATAAGCTCAGCTCGAATAACCCACATGTAAACTATGTTCTTATGGCACCAATGACGTGAAGCTACGCGCCAGGAGGTTCGTCTTTGATCGTTCATCATGGCTAGTGATTGGTTGCAGCTGGCCACGTATGTAGTTGAGGTCCTCGGATAGGCACGCGTCTGGGTCTCCTTGGGTGACAGATCCCCTGCGCCCGTCAGCAATGTGGTGCATGGGAATAAGGCGGGTCAATAAGATCTTGGGCTAATAGATTATCTGTTCAGGTGGGGGAGTAAGAGTGTAGGTGGAGGAGGCGTTCAGCCATCGCTTCGATGTAGGGTATGGGGCGTGTATTCGAAAGCGCTCGTAGCCATCGCTGCTTCATATTCCTAACGGCTGAGGACAATGTAGGTGGCGTTCAAATTTGCCTGGAGAATATTGTAAATATTGTTCGATGGATTGTACTATTATCTCCTTGGAACTCGAGTAATTAGCAGGGTAAAATTGTACCACGTCCGGAGGCCTGAACGAGTGGTAGACATAGGTTATCGATTGGGCCAATTGGAGGTTAGGTGAGCACACCGTCAACATCCGTGCGGATTTGTCGCCCCACAAAATGTGACGCCCCGAGTCATCTTTTGGCGCAAGAGATATGATCGTTTGTGGGGGTGGCGGATTGCTTGCTCGGGTCGTTAGTGTCCCGCAACGGGTATAATCATCGTATAATTGGCTGAGTGTTATGGTGTAGGATGGAAAGCTAGTCGTGTCACGGTCACGGTCACCCAACCGCCAGCCAAATTCTCACTCGGCCCTCTTTCCTCTCCTGAATCGCATATTCCGTTCAGTTCTGGGCATTCCGCCAGTAATACCTAGTCTTGGGTTCTGGCCACTAACGGCGCATCTATATCCCTTTTCCTTTTCATCGGCAGGGCACAATATCTGGTCACCATCCTTCCAGCACAGTGTCGCCGGGCGCGGTTGTCCATCTGATATTATCTTTGGGTGAACGTGCTGTCGGGAATACCAGCACAAATATTTTATTGTTGGACCAGGGCCTCGCTATTTTGACTCACTGCTGGGGTTTTTGTTCTTCGGGCCACATTTACCTCCGGATTTGTTTGTTATATCATCCGTGGTTGAATAGGAAGTGGGGCGAAGCAGAGACGAGGCAGCAAATTCGTGAGTCTAAATCTTGTTCGCATTTGGATTCCAATCATCCTCGTCCAGATTCTCATTTCGTACAACTCACGGTTTTTGGGTTCGATACCTGCGCCTTTGGTCAACAAATTGGACGAAGGAACGCGCAAGATTACGGTTGTGCGTCTTCACGTTTCTGACATTATTCGTTCTCATTCGCGTTCCAAATATCTGTCGCCTCTGTTGTGTACCTACACACACCTATAGCATTGGGTTCGCTAGCAATAGCCATACGAATATCGATCAAATACTGAGGCGCGAATTACACGCGGGGCAGACATCTGGGCTTGTGCCAGCACCGACAGGAACAACCAAACTTGCCGTACCATGTCCGGCAAAGCCCCGCCAAAGGGCCCACGCGCCCTCCGGGGATCATTTCACTCGTCTCCCGCGCCTGCCTCTACATCCGCCGTGACTTCGGCATCGCCTTCTGGATCTTCTGCACACCAACACACACTCTCGGCGAGCACGAATAAACGGATTGGGGCGACGCCACCCACGGGACCACGCAGTTTGACTGTGCAGGTCAACGGCGGGAGGCAGCTACCCCCCGGGCCGAAGGGCCTGAACGGCCGTTCAAGCGCAGGTGGTCTGATGGACACCGCCGCGGACGTGGCGAGATACGCGTC
>QGOG01014791.1:0-12764 GCA_003313185.1 Collybia sp. MG36
TTTTTTTTTTTTTTTTCGCTTCTCCGCCGTTCCATTGAACCATTACCACCGCAGCTATTTTCGCAACGACATGTCGGGGATTCATTTCTCGATGTGGTCAAGACGATGTATGTATGGTGTTCAGTATTTGTTGGGAATGCGGTTTTTTCGCAACCTGTACCATGGGCCATTGGATTGGCGCACTTAGATGAGTTGTATTGATAGATCAGTTCCGGAATCCTGCGTCTACCGGTGTTTGGCATTCACATCTGATCCCAAAGCCCGTCTCAATTAAACACAGCAAATGATTGTATCAGGGAGAGAATGTTATTTCCAAAGGATTTATGGCCTCGTGGGTGCGTGTTTCCACTTGAGCCACACAAAATTCCCATCCGCATTATCCACAGTTTCGCACCTGCGGTTCGCAACCTCGAGAACTTTTTCCTTGACGCCCATCTTTCCTTGACGAAGATCATTGAATTTCGCAAGCAACTCGTGCAACTGAAGGCCAGTTGCGCCACCCGAGCTGTGAGATCCACGGACAACGGATCCGATGTCTTCCTCCGTGGGAAGGGCGAACTTCATTGGCTTTGGGGTTGTGTGACCCAAGAGATGTTCGGGAATTGTAAGCATCGGAGCTGAGGAAATGTAGGAAGAGGTAGAGGCAAAAAACCTGGATACGATCTCATCGGAAACCTCATCAATGCTGGCGGGCGACCACTGGGGACGTTTTGATGTTTTGTCGATGAGGACTGCCTTGACGCCAGTCGCAAAATCATGGCTTGCACCATTCTGTTCGGATGTCAATAAGGAGCGCGCTAATCGTGGAACATACATACGCAGTAGGCGGTAGCAATTTTCAGTTCCATATCCAAAACTTCCAGCAATGACATATTCTTCCCTTTCCTAATTGCTTGCAGTGCCACTTTGAGACTGGTTGGACTTCGAAGCCTTAAAGTTTTCAGGGTGTCGGACGCCCACGTCTGGATTGAAGGATCCTCATCCCCGGCGAAGGTTTTCAGATCTTCGAATATTTTTGCGACATGATTATGACGAAATGCGAAATCGAGGGCCATACGCTTCCGCGCGGCGAATGGTAGAGGAAGCTCATCGGCTTCTCGTTCTGATGAGAGCTCTTCGATAGTCCGATCGATCAGAGCTGCATGTGGTTTTTCAAGCGATGCAAGCCGATCAAGGAGCATAGGTATTCGTCTCGATGGAATAAAGTGGGTTGCAAACCCGTGCTCGCTATGAATCTTGTCAATAATGGAGGGAGCAGACGTAATCAAGAACACACAAAACAGCTCTCCCCCTAAGTGTATCTGATGTTAAAGCGAGATATGTGCCCAGCTCACCATCCATTCTGGACAGGAAAAAACTTGCGCCTACGTCGGGGCAGTACCCTATTTTTGTTTCAGGCATCGCAAACACTGTGTTCTCCGTGGCAACCCGAAATGGCGCATGAGCGGCCAGGCCCACACCCCCACCCACTAAGATATTTGTGAGAAGAAAAATTTCAAATTGTCATGATCACCCACTGGTATGGCCATCCAATATCGCTACGTATGGCTTCTGGAGCGTGGCCAAAATATAGTCCATTTCAAACCTGTACATGGTTAGTGAGAATTTCGATAGGTATTTCGGGGCGCACTCTCGCTTGAAGAAATCAATAGCTTGATTGCGTGTCGATGGGTCAGAGGCGTTCTGTATTACACCTGCAATAATGGATCATTCAGCGAGAGCGAGAGCGAGGTTTATTGTATTGACTTACTGGCGACATCACCACCGGCACAGAATGCCCGTCCTGTGCCAGTGCCAACTATTGTTCCACAGAGTTCGGACGCGCTCCATTCCTTGAAGGCCAACTATGGACACGGTATCAAGGCATGAAGTCAACACCTACCTCTATTTTAGGACGCAGGATACCAAGCATTGTTTCATCAAGGGCGTTCAGTTTCTTGGGGCGGTTAAGAATATATGTTCGCACTGCTAGATTGGACTCAAACACAACAGAAGGCTGTAGGGAGTATTGTAAGCAAGTAGTTTGAATATATTGCTCCGGCCTACGTCTTCAGTCTGGGTGGGCGCCGCAGTAGACATCATATGTTGTACAATTGCCTGCGTTCGGGTTGCAGCACCTGTACGAGACATGCTTCTGAAAAGTGTTTTAGCCAGCATCAAGAAACTGGGAGTGTCGGGTGAAAAGCTCGCGACTTGCGGGATTCCGGTCAATGACTACCCGGAATAGGGCCTAACGAAAAAAAAGAAAAGAAAAAAAGAGGTGTGGTTAGGGTTAGCATACTAATGGATTTTTCCAAATCAAATCTCCTACACAAGTACTTACATGAATCTGCCCTCGGAAGGAACTCGTTTGAACTACTATGATCACCTTGGTACCATTAGATTCATCGGAGAAGTTGACGGTGCGGTCGGCACCTGGTTGGGAGTAGAGTGGGACAATCCAGATCGAGGTAAACATGACGGATCGAAGGGTGGTAAACGGTACTTTAGCTGTCGGTGAGTTCCTAGCCTCATCTGGTGTACAGGTTTAGGATACTGGCTTGGAAAGGTCCGGCAATGCGGGATCTTTTATTCGGCTATCGGCCCAGATTAACTATGGCGTCTCCTTCTTGGACGCGTTGGTATCGAAATACATTGAGGTCCCCCATGGCTCTGGCTCTCAAGAGGAAGTGTTGTTAGGGTCGTCCCAAGGCGCAATAAAGGTCGAGGCTATCGGCCTAGACAAGGTCAGAGGGAAGCTTGCACGTCTGGAGCGCCTGCGTGAGGTCAGCCTGGACAAAGAAAATGTAGCCAGTGGCAGTCCTCCAGGTACCATACGCGGCTCTTGCCCAAGTAAGTCGCGCTTAATCTTAGTTGTTTGACCACGAAAAGAACAATGAAGATATCCGCGGGCTTGATCTCTCGACAAGCCTGCTCCCAGGGTGGGATTCAGTGGCACAGATTGCTATTGAACTTCCCATGCTTCAACGATTAGCTCTCAAGTCAGCCGCTGTTATTTTTCTGCGGCCGTCACGAATAACATGCTAGCTGTAAAACAGTCGAAATAGACTGGAGCGACCCTCCGATCTTGACAGGTTGAAATTTGCCTTCTGCCACTTGACTGAATTGCAATTGAATGCGACTCGGACCACCTGGCCTGAAATGCAGGTGGTCATCGCGAACATGCCGAAGCTACAAATTGTCGAAATGGGCTACAACCAACTTGAAATTTTACCAATAGCAGACTCCATTCTGACCGATGAATCATCCATGCTCGCGATCAATCTCGACAGCAACAAATGCCAGAACTGGACCGATCTCTGCTGTTCTGTCGCCCAATATAAACTGTAGGTGCTCATCATCGGAGAATTTTGACAGCCCGCCGATCTTCTCATTGCAGACTCCAGCGTATTGTATTAACTAACAATGGGATAGAATCAATTCCGTTCCCAGACAACGATGCACAATCATGGCTCAGATGTGTCGAACATGTTTCGCTGTCATTCAACCGATTGAATGCGTGGAGCGATGTAGATGCACTATCGCGCTGGTGCCCAGCCTTGAAGACCCTGACATTAGCTGGCAACCCATTAATGGACAGTGGGTGTTGCGCCACCACCGTCTATACATTCCTCCTGATCAGTACATCCTTGAATCCAGGTCTTGGACAACATGGGCGACCCTTCACAATTGCGCGGATTCCCACCCTTGACGTTTTAGATGGGGCTGCGGTATGTCACCACATTGTAAATCATTGCATGAGCGAGTGGTGGAAAAATATTATTGGCTAGATTTCATCAAGAGAACGTATCGATTGTGAATTATTCTACATGTCCCAGGTTGCGCAGAGCGGGATTACCACTGAAGAAGAACGATGTCAGGCACACCCGCAGTGGCAGGAGCTATGTCAAAGTCTGTCGCTCCCATAATGGTACATCCTTTCACCGCCGTCACTCAATATGGCCCAATTGGTTTTCAGAACATGGGAGACCTGATCTCGCAGCCCGAAAAGGAAAAGCCGCCCGAAACAAACTTAGCAGTCGCCTCATCGGTGCGTTGTGCCGCAAAGGTAGTTTGGAGGGCCTGACCGTTGTATTTCTTTCAGAGCTAAATATGTACCGAAGTGCTAGCCCCAAACCTAACTATCCCCATTTTCGCGCCGCAGACCCGATCACCCTGCGAGCACTGCCTAGCGCGTCACTTCAAACACTGCGCCGGAAGGTTTGCAAGACCATGGGATACCACCCAGACTCCTCTAAAGCACTTTTCTGGCTGATGCAAAGTGAAGAGATCCTAGTGGAGTTGGGGTCTGGGCGAGATGCCGAGAGTCTGGATTGGGTGGGGTTGGAGATGGGCTCAAACATTGTATTTCATGTACAGGACAAAAAAAACGATAGCAACTAGAGAGCCTACGGCCGCTTCCAATCGGGGCTATTTGTGAGTGGGCGCTATTTACAAGGGATAAATCGCGATAGTGCACCGGCGGTTCAGTGATTTGAGATGGGGACAGTCAGGCGATTACCAAATTGCTATGGGCGATGATATCATTCGTTTGACTGACGGTTCCTCAATGTTTTACCATGGCTTTGGGGGCTAGTCCAACTGCGTATGTTGCTGCCGACGGAAGTGAACCTGCAGGGTAATGGAGGAACCTAAACATTGACCTCCAAAAGGTGACCAAGTATTCGACCATCTGAAAAGTACACGGCTCCGCGTAAACGACAACACCATATTCGAGGAGAAGACCTAGTGCGGTAAAACCCATCGAACGTCCGATTTTCTGTGTGAACCCGTCCGGTACCAAGATACTTGCTCAACGGGACCAACCACCATCCCCGTTTGCGTGCCTTGGGGGCCGCTCGTCGAACCGTTCCTCCTTCTCGTCGCGTCTTCTGTCGTCCCTGCGTCTGTCAGGTTCGTCCCTGCGTCGGTCATAATAATAATCAGGCCCTCTGCGGTCATCATAGCCCCCTCGCCGGTAATCATCGTACCCTGCAGGCCTTCTATCATCAACCTCCCTCCTGGGGGGTGGAGACCTGGGTGGACGACGATCGTCATATTCGGCGCGGCGAGGAGGTGATCTGGAACGCTCTCGGCGGTGTGCCCTGTCGTCGCGGTATCGCTCTTCTCGGTATCTGTCGTCGCGAGGGGGTCGTTCTTCACGGCGTTCGTCGCGACGGTAATTGTCTGGGCCTGCGCGCTAGGGTCGTATTTGCTATCAGAAGTAGTTTATGAAGTGTTGATATAACCTACAGAATCGTCCAAAGCGACACGAACAGGCCGACCTCGGAGCTCCTTACCATCCAATTCCTTGACTGCACGATCAGCATCCTCACGGGAGAGGTACTCAAGAATTCTTAACACATATGAACATAAATTGCAATACCGAGACCCGATAATTGACGTACCCTTGGCCCGGAAAATCGCGGTCTATGTCAGCAAATGAGACACTGCCAGCATCCCGACCAAAGTCCTTCAGATCCTAGGAGTGGAGATGACAGATTAGGGTCCATCCAATATCAGACGCCTAAACGATGGTCCAGTTCGAAATGGGGTAAGGAAAAACCAGCCTCGAATTTGCCAGCCAAATGATCGGTACCCTCGGGGAGAGTCCAGCGAGGCAGAAAACGCGGATGGTACCACACGAGACAACCAGGAAGACTCTTGTCGACAGACTAGCCACCGGATGAGTGAGAATATCGTACCTGCCAGCTTGTATCACGCGAAACACCGGAAACAATGAGGCGGATCCCGGGGGGGCGGCGGGAACGAGGTGCACTACAATGGAGGTGGTCATTACATGGTCTTGAGGCCACTGTCCTCCATACCCGTAATTTCGTTCTCCCTCGTACACGTCACGACGAGGGCGACTCTCTTTTGCAAATTCGACCACGATGCTGTGCATCGAACGTGAATATATACGAGTAGCGAGAAGATGAAGGATTTACTTGACGCCCATGAAAGGTTTACCATTGAAGTTGTGGACAGCATCCTCCGCGTCCTGATAAGTAATGTCAGAGGGAACTTGTTGCGGCCTGAAAACACTCTACCTTTGCATTTTCGAATTCAACAAACCCAAAGCCTGACGAAGGAGCGTTGAGCTGAGGGTTTGATGTATTTCTTTTTTCGGACGAACCCGTCATTACTCTACAGTCAATAATGCGGCCATAGCCATCAAAAAATTTAGAAACATCGTCGGAACGAGCATCAGTAGGAAGCCCTGAGGAGTAAAATCAGCCTATGTTGTGCTGGGGGTGCATGAGAAAACCGTACTTCCAAGGTAGAGACGTCTGCCAGACATTGTGGTTTGGGACAAGTTGAAACTTGAGCTGAGTTTGAAGTAATCACCAACGGTCACACGTCTGTCCAATGCGGTGCACGGACCAGTGGAGGGTTACCATGAAGATTCCCAAAATTCCATCTTCACACGCTCTGCGAGACTTGGGAAAACATATGTATGCACACCATAGGTATATACAAAACGTGAAATAAACGCGTAAGGTGAAGCTTCGTCTAATGCTGTGACCAATCAATGGAATTGATATCAATTCCTTCCTGAACCATCTCCCACAACGGGCTATAATTGTTGTATAAGCATCATTTCGAGCGAGTCATCATGGATGTGATACGGACCTCATCTCACGCAACCGATGCACAGTGCTGACTATGTGTTTCACAACAAAATCAACCTCGGCTTCCGTGGTAAAACGGCCGATCCCAAACCGCAGGGAGGAGTGTGCCATATCCTCTGCTGCCCCTTTGAAATAAATCGGATTGAGTTACAAAAATCAGTGATAATCATTGAGGCTAACCAAGGGCTCTGAGTACGTATGACGGTTCCAATGATGCTGATGTACAAGCGCTGCCGGATGACAGTGCAATATCCTAGATCATAGATTTAGCAAGGGAGTAGCAGACTAGGTGAAGCCGACCTTGAGAGCCATGAGAAGACTTTCCCCTTCCACATACGAAAAGCTAAGATTAACACAGCCCGGATAACCGTTTACATCCCCATTGCGGACAACGCGTTCAACTTGCGAGTTGATGCCCTGGATGAGGCGATCTGAAAGTCCTCGGATGCGCGCATGATCTCGCTGGGGATAAGGTTAGTGACTGGAAATATGTGGATTGTGCAAACGAGCGCTCAGTACCCCTGCACCTTGGTCATTGTCAAGCCGACGCAACATTCGCTGCCGTCGCTCAACTCTGCGTCTTGCGCAGCGTTGGGTGCGAATATCATCAAGGTAACAAAGGGAGATAAGACTCACGCTCATTTCGAGTTTGGCAATACGCGCAGCCTCCCCTAGTCCGACGGCAAGAGCAGTAGCAAGCGTACCACTTCGTAGCCCCCTTTCCTGACCACCGCCACTAAGAATAGGTTCCAGCCTGACTCGCGGCCTTCTGCGCACATATGCAGCGCCGATACCCTTCGGGCCGTACAACTTGTGACCTGATATACTCATAAGGTCGACATTCATCTCATTAACGTCTACTGGGATCTTTCCAACGGCTTGGGCTGCATCGGTATGGAGGTAGATGCCTCGGTGCTTGCGCAAAAGGGCCCCAATCTCCTTCATTGGTTGTATTACACCAGTCTCGTTATTGACTGTCATGATTGAAACCAAGGATGTGTCCGGTCGAATAGCTTCTTCAAGCGCTTCCAATGAGATGACGCCAGTGGTTTGAACGGGCAGGTAGGTAATTTCGAACCCTTCCTCTCCTAATTTCCTACATGAATCTAGAACGCATTTATGCTCCTAAGGATAAAGGTGTGAATGACCGAATTCGCATAAAATAATAAGGTGCCTTGCCGTTTGTGTTGTGATAATATGCCTTTTTTTCTCCTTATGAAACCGGGCCACGCCTTTAATGGACATGTTGTTGGTTTCGGTTGCTCCGGAAGTGAAGACAATGTCTTTAGTATCAGCACCAATCAGATCAGCCACATGCTTTCATACAGGATCAGTAAAAACATTTATTCAGGAACTATGCCTCCACCTTTCTCGAATTTTCAACTGCTTGTTCAGCTTCCCAGCCATAGGCATGAGTACGGCTATGAGGATTGCCATATTGGTCGGTGAGATAAGGCAGCATTGCGTCTAGAACGCGTGGGTCGATTGGTGTGGTAGCCTGCTGATATTTAACGAGAAATCACCCAAGCACTCCTCTGGGACTTACCTGCATATCTAGGTAGATAGGTCGCGTCTTCTCCTGCAAAGAGCCCTCTCGCCGGGGCACTTCAAGTTTGAAACCCAACATATCTGCATCAAAATGTGGTTGGGACGGCATAAACACCTATTTAACTAAATTACTAGTACCTGATCTAGGGGAGAAATGTCCTTCGTCCTGGTACGTTGAAGGCACATCGACAACGCTTGCTCTGTCTGCACCGGAGGGCTGTACAAGCCCGCGATGACCCGTGATGACAGAAACGGGTGACTTGGACAATGCCCTGCGGGATATTTTCTGTGAGAGTCTTGATAGCATCGTGGTTGGGGTGGATGGATGAGTAGGATGCTGGGGCTTTTGAGACGTTGACACCACTGGCAAACCCGAGCCGGTTGGAGCTTGGAAGACCAAGCCACGGTAACGGCCGTAACGTAACCCGTAACGGACCGCGGTCACACCCGAATGGGCCGGGCTGTTTGCAGGCGACGCCTACATCGGTCACTTCTATACATCATTCAAGCTTGCCACATTCTCAGAGCGTTGAATTTTCCTCACGTCGGTACACTATGCGCATGCCATATATTACATGGAAATTCATGAGGGAAGCTGGCGATTCATAGGAGTCCAGCATCCGACATTTACCCAATGGGCCTCTCCTGGTCAGCATGACCCTGGGGCGGTATTTAGGCGGGTTTCCACTTCTTCAATGCAAGTGCCAGTATTGATGATTGGCTTCCGGAAAGTCGATTCCTGACCGCTTCTCTCGGGTAATATACGTTACATTTGAAATGCGAGATTGAAATCAATGACTTGTATAGGGACTTGTATAGGAGTAACAGATGTATATTATTACACAAGGCGGTACCATTTTTATTACAGTGGAGGGTTGGCACTTGATACCAGTGTTTGGAAGTAGGACTATGCGAATTGATGAGGGGGGTGATGGGGGTAATGGCAGGTAAACACACCTGGAACCAAGTACCAGCCTCGGGAGCATTGGGTGCAGCATCCCTATAGTAAATTATTATTACCCTGATGAGTCTGAAAATTATGCACGCACGAGAGACCGCAGTGAGCATCGTAACGGGCTGAAGCGGTATTGCTCGTGCCGTCGCATTCACCTCCGGGTTTAACCCACACAATAGCATCGATGAGACTGGAGCCGGTATTGAGTGTGGGGCGGGTTCCGAAGCCAGCACCCTTTACGTTGCACCTATGAGATATTTGAGCCACATCATCCCCGAAACAAGGCGACAAGATACCAATCTCCCCAGGCTTGGCGAATATTTTGGACCCCTGAGCGTCCTTGATCGACGATGAAGTGCGCGGGGAATCCACCAGCTGCTAACACAGGAGCAAGGGCCTGAAGGGACGAATTTAGTGGTAGGACAGCATATAAAACTACAAGCTTACATTGATGTAATGGCTCTCATCATAGTTCGAGTTTCCTTGAGTGATGGGGTCGGGAGAGCTCGCAGCTGACACACGAATTAGTCCACCGAGGTGTCGTCACATAACAAGTCGGGGCATACTCAATGCGTTATAGTTGGCAACATTAGTGGCCAGCCCTCGGACGAACGAGGGGGAGCCGGCATTCTTATATAGTTGAATAAACAAATTGGCCGCTGGTGAAAGGTTGGCAGGCCATCCGAGCCAGCCAGCATGGCCAGCATCAAGGTACATATAAACTCCAACTGAGTTGAGTTGTTGCATAGCATAGGTAACGCCATCCTATAGAGGTGTGAGTAATAGATATGAGTAAATGTCCAGGTAGCGCACCATATAAGCCGACTGTGCGCCAGAGCATTTCGCCACACTCAAGTTGGTGACCAAGTTGGCCAAAGAATCTGGTTCAATGACTGCCACAACGCGAACATCGGGGAATTCTACAAACAATTAGTTAACACGGAACCCTGAAATTGCGAGAAAATATTCACTTTTAATTTGAGCAACTAGCTGGTCGATGTAGTTGTGATAGTTAGCGAGACCTCCATTAGCAATGCTAAATTCTCCGTTTGAGGCGAGAGCGGCGCAGTCACGATCAGGCAAATCGTAAACGACAATCTGGACCAAATATTTCGTCCCAGATGCCTTACCCTTGGCGCTGGCATCGGCGAGGTAGGTGCCCAATGTGGGTACCTTGGCAACAACATCAAACCACGTAAACGTGGGGATGTTTGCCACACTTGAAGCCTTCGTCTTGAGGGTAGAGTCGCTGATTGCAGCCGCCGCGGCGCTGACTTCGGAGGCGTAGAATGGGGTTAAGTAAATCTAGTGACGGCGGTGAGACCGTATTCGTCATCTCAAAAGCTAACTTGACGCGCCTGATATCCTGTGAAAGGGTTTCCTGCGGCGGGAGTAGTTGTGCCGGTGGGTTGAGAGCCAGAAGTAGTCGACGTCGGCTTGACCGTTGTGCCTGGTGTTGTGACCGGTGTCGAGTTCGGAGTACCAGCTCTGATAAAACACATCTTAGGCCAGTGCTACCATTATGTGGATCATACATACAAGCATTGGAAGTAGTAGTCATTCAACTTTTGACAGGTTGCACCAGCAACGCAAGTCGTATCCCCAGCTAACATAACGCAGTGAGTGATAGAAACTCGGTGAGGGTCCCCAACATACCCCAACCGATCCCTCCACACTGGCCGTAGAGAGGTGCGGCAGCGTACACAAGCGATGGTACCAGAGATACGAGGGCTAAAAGAGCTGTAAATTTGAACATCCTGGGACTGTTGAACGTGGGTGTAGGCAAGGCGGTTGTGGCTCCGATTTTATAGCTTTTTTCTCGTAAAGTGCAACGTAGCAAGAATATTCTAAAATTCCGGCGTTCAGCCGAGGGGGATGCGGAGAGACGTCGGTGAGTCCTACCGCGGAAAAGAAGTATCAAATCACAAGACGCGCCATTCATCCGACAGGACATAAGTGTGTGATGCATGGAGAAAGCATACTTCGGCGCAACATCGGATAGTCAACTGGTAGAAGTGTTCAAAAGTTTTTGGCAGTTTGAACCATACGAAATCTAGGAGGTAGTGAAGTCGAACCCACCTCGGGCTAGAGAGTCTCGGAAAAATATCATTTATTGCAAGGATTCCGAAATCAAGGAGAAACTGGCTCCGCCTAAAGGCTCCGTTGCCCTGCCTAGTGTGATCGCAAGCAGAGGCCTAGGATGACATCCGAGACAAAGGAGGAATATATTAGCCCTTGTGATACATTGAAGTCGGTGGTATTAACTTCGCGAGAGCAAGAATACAAAACGGCGGAGCACGTGAACCCCTCGCATTGTCTGAAACTGGCAAGCTCTTCCGGCTTGTGACACATTTGTGGAGCAAAATACGCTGAAATAGGTATGAGCGCGACCAAGTAGTAGTGACGAAGCCTATCAAGTAGTGAGCCAAAGGGAACGGGGTTAATAACGGCCCGTGGGGGAACGCATCATTACCCATTGTTGCAGTGAATATCATGACTCACGCACCTCTCAATCCATTAACTGGACAACAAAAACCAATGTAATGTATGGCCTACCCATGATAATATAATTTCCACATTTGAAGCTAGACTATCACGTAGCAATTCAGTGCGCAGATGAGTCGTGAGTAATGACATGGTCTATGGGTCATGGCCTTCTCTTATTTGCACTCGGAGGCGGTGGCAACAGCGGCACACCAACTCCACTTGATCCACTAGACTGTCCCGCGACGGAACCGAGAAGATTGGTTGTGGATGTGGGTATTGATTTATTGCGCCCTGGAATTGCGATGGAGAAAGTTTGACCTTCCTTCAGACTATAGTCCTTCTTTGGTCCAACTGGAACATGGGGAGATGGTTCTTCCAAATCCGTGGAAGGACTCAAACGAGCCTTCCAGCGTCTAGGCGAAGTAGTAAGATAACAAGTTCTAGAGATAAGCTTGGACAATACTTGGTGTAATCCTGAAGAGCGACGTCTAATGCGAGTCATTAATCGCCATCCCTCCAATGATATTAGAACTTAACTGAAATCAAAACTGTCTGTTCTTTCCGCGAACCCCAATCCGATATAGGCTTTCTTCCCGGCATCCTCCACGCGTATCACAAAATAGCGGGAAGAATCAAGGACCGCTTCAACAGAGGGTCGACTCGGGTCATATTCTGCCCTGGCAAATACTATAAGAATAAGCTTATCAATATTTTTCCAGCTTTTTCAAGAATGACACACGTTCGCCTGCGTATGGAATCAGAGACAGTCGACTCATTGTGCGAGAACGGCACCTGTCTGATTATCCTCAAAATGTAAACCAACGCCTTGGGACTTCTCGATAATTCTCAATCTTCCTTTCCACAATGGCTGTGCTAGATCACCCCATTCATTTGCACGGTGCCCTTCATTGACCTTGAGGGGTGGAATCTTGTACACTAGTAGATTTGATCAGTCAGGATGGCACATCTGACATCTCATGGACGCTACCAGATATTTCACGTGCTATGTAGAGGATAGATTCGATTTCGTCGGTATCCATGGTGGAGAAGATATACGGCTGGCTGAGGAACCCTTGAACGTTTCAATGTTCGCCGCGAGTTCTGAGGACAAGCCTATTCAGCGTATCACTGTTTGAATGTGTGTATATCCAACGCCTTTGACA
>QGOG01014822.1:0-12158 GCA_003313185.1 Collybia sp. MG36
CAATATTTCGATCCTCCAGCGCACCCGGGTTATGCATTGTATCGTCCAGGAGCATCCGTACTAAGTATCACGTCACAGCCTCAAGGAGGGTGAATCGACGCACTTCAATATAAATGCAGGATACTTTCAGTCGTCGGAAGCCGCTCAGACTCTGAGCTGACCATGACACTTTCCGCAATTAGTGGTTCATCACTTTCACCTCAATGTCTGGCGCCATGAGCCAATTACGGGTTGACAACGGGTGGCACCCCGAACACAGAAGGGGAGACAGTGGTGGGATCCGATAGTATTGAATTTAAGAGGCAAAACAGCAAGGTCTTTGTCGCCAAGAGCGACCTCTAGTGTTTAGATAGAATCCAGGACACAATCGACCACAGCGCAGCGATGCTCTTCCAAGACTACTTTGACTGCCTCCGAAAATACTTCCTCTAGTTTCTCCTTGCCACCCTCGAACACCCGTTTTCCCCAAGCCCACCCGGCGGATGCGGCAACCGCTACCTGCGAGTAGTCGGGGCATTCGGGTCCGAAGCCGACGGAGAGTTGCTGGCCAGAAACTTTGCTTCCAAGCCCAGTGGGATGTACTCCAACCATCGACAACTTGGGCGACTGAGGCGAAGAGGTCAGTAAAAAGAATAGATACCCAGGTAGAAATACTCGCATTCCAGCCCCCGTTGTTGAGCACGATGGTCAAAAATGGCTGTTGTTAGAAGAGGTGAGCGGTGGATCACGAGGGATAGGTGGTTGCATACTGTGTCATACTTTCGTGCAATCCAAAATGCTGAGCTGGGAACCCCGAAGAGGAAGGATCCATCACCAACGATCACAACGATTAAATCATGTTTCTTCCCTTGGGCGGTACCGCCAATGGAGGCTCCCACCGCGGCTGCCAAACCCCAGCCCAGCGACGATCCACCAGACGATATGACGCTCCCAGGCCGCTCAGGAAGCAAGTGCGACCACACACTTGGATAATTGCTAATGGCTTCATTGAGGAAAAGCGTGCCTAGTCCATCATTCTGGGTCTTGACGAGACCCTGTATGGTGTTGCGGAGGACAGCTACAAGGTTCGGGACAGTAAAGGAGGCCCTTGACCCGCCCGATGATGTTGCCGGATAGGCATCCTCCGCGGCCCTCAAGCCTTTGAGCATCGCCTCGTGTCTTTTAGTCAACCCGTTGGCACGGTCATCGATAGCTTTCCCGCCGAGCACGGCTTCGCCCACGGTAGCACCCTCGCCGTCAATCTTGCGAATCGCCTGTATGATCTGCTCCAAGGCGATCTCAGAGTCGGCCCTGGCGACCACCTCTGCGCCGACGTGCCAAAATCCCATGTTCTCCTTGATAGGATCCCCGCCGTCGATGACGAAGACGCGGGCCGAATCGCGGGGTCGTTCGTTGGCGGGGACCCACGGAAAGTCAGAATCGATGACCAGAATCGTATCCGCAGTGGCAAGCAGGTCCGAGTGTGTTCCTGGTATCAAAAAGGTGACGCCAGCGTAGAACGGGTGCGACATGGGTATATTCACGACGGAGGGGCACGACAGGACCACTGGGATAGCAAGAATCGTAGACAGCGCAACGAGAGCCGCGACGGCATGCTGATTCCTCCCAAGGTAGGAGGTAATGATGAGTGGGGATTGAGATGTGAGGAGGGCAGTGGCGATACAGTTGGCAGCTGCATGGACGTCAATATCTAGAACGGGAAGGGTAGGAGGGTGGACGTACCTGCTGGACTCAGCGCACATGGTTCAATTGGGGGCCATTTTTGGAGACTGGCTTCCGCCTCCATTTGGGCCTGATTGACTTCTTCCTCCATGACCTCGCGGCGAGCCCATAAATACACGGGGCCCTTGGGTTCACTCATTGCACTAGAACCACTAGTCAATCATGCTCATGTGTTTCGTCATCAAACCAACCGACATTTGCAAAGACCTCCTCACAACCTGAGACACGGTGCTTCCGCTATTGATTTGTGATGTATACCTCATGTATTGACGCACAATTGCGGGCTGATCTGGAATATCTGAACGCAACGAATTCATCAAAACTTGAGAGGCGAACACCACGGATAAGACGAGCACCTTGTAACCACATAATCCATTCATTCCTGCTGCCTCGGTGTTCATTGTTGCTACTGAAGGGGGAGGCCCCGGCATAGATGAGAACAGGTGTTCTGTTACGATCAACGTTATGTACTGCCCCAGCTAGTGCCTGGGTGAACGTTCAACGAAACACGACGCAAACGATAGTTATAGATCAATTACCTGCGTGCCAACATCCACATGAACGATGACTGCCGCTGGTTTTCCTGTAACTTGAGCATAGCCCTGCGCTGCACTCAGTGCAACCATCTCATTCGGGCATGTCACGATCTTGGGCGCCGTTTCACCCTCGCCTTCAACTCTTTGTCGCTCCAAATCTTCAAGCAAAGCAGGGTGATCCGATCCCCAATTCACAAATGCATGGGTGATACCAGCCTCCGCGAGGGTTTTGAGGAATACGGAGGATGTGGAATACATACTTGACGCCCTTCAGACCTCGACTGGTGAAGTTGAGGGTGAGATGGAGATAACATTTCCACCCTCGGAAAATGGGTGTCCTGAAATCCACGCGTTGTTCTGTGCAGGGGTCACCTGTTACAAACTATTCACTCCTTTGGGTGGGTGTGGGAGCAAGAGACAGCGTTTATCAGTGTGATGATGCTGATGGCTAATCGTAATGAATATGGTCATCTTCCCTTCAACAACAAAAACGAAAAGACCCACCAAATGATTATAGAGGAACCATAGAAAGCTTGCCACTGGAACCGTGGGTGTGATGGCATGGCATGGTCCACCTCAAGTTTTCGAAATTGGTTTATGTAACTGAATCGAACCGCCATGAGCACCCCGGATTCAACCCTGTTGCCACTGTCCCCCAACTTGCACTGTCGATTGTCAAGGCTCGAAGCTGAAGCGCTGAAGCTTGAAGGCTACATTAACAATTGGCGAAGCTGCCATGTCGGAGGAAACCTCAACTTCATGGGTAAATTGTCCAGAGGACATCCTCATGGAGATAACAAGCCACCTCGCTCTGGGAGATTCCGTCGCTTTCTTATCAGTTTGTCGCCTCTAGACTGCCGCAAATCTAACTGAGCCTCCTCCAAGGTATGTTCCGCGTTCAAAAAGCTCATGGATTCCCAGTCGTTGTGGATTCATCTACTCAAACGCGTGGAACAGCGGAGACCATTGGCCTGCCCCGTGGGGACAAATTTTCAGGACCTGGGTATTGACAAGCTACGGGAAATCATTCAGCACACTAGTCGTCTTGAGGCCAATTGGGGTTCATGTGCACCTCTCATTTTAGGTGCTGTCAAATCCACAAACTGGAGTCTGCAACAGGCGGAAATTCTGCACATTGTTCCAGGAACGAGTCTGGCTATCATCTACACTCCGGAAAACACTCGAAGAATTACCTGCTGTAATCTTGAAAACCTAGGACCCCCCGTATTTTTCCATGTAGGGCTCATAACCCACGCCGCTCACTACGATAAACTAGGCTGTCACCTGATGGCTCTCGTTAGAACTCGAAAACGGGGGGAAGAGTGAGCTTTGCCTTGCCCACAATTAGCACTTGCTGATCTCCTACTAGGGCCGTGTGTTCCCTCCTTGTGCTCCGTTTAAAATATGGGAACGAAACAAACACGATTATTGAGAAAATATTTAACGTTCCACTGCAAAACCCCGGCAATGGGTTGTTTATCCACGAGGATGTCGTTGGCGTCATTGCCTTTCCTGCTGGCGGATCATTCATAAACATCTCCACAACCAATTTCATTACACAAACGACAGCGAGCATGAAAATCAGCGTTGGATATCCGATCGTAGGTATTTTTTTGTGCCCACTCGCTTACCCTGACACTAATGGTCGTAGAATGCTTCCTCTCGTCTTTGCTCCTACATGAGGGACCGGACACTGTCGATTGTGGTCGCACATGGCTCCGAATATGATATATTTGACTGTCCTACAAATGAATTTCCCTTTAGCATCACGCATTCCTCGCAGCTGGGGGGCGAACGCACGTTGGAAGGTGATGCGATTCGTGCTGGGAGAATTGATGATCAAGAAGCCCACCTCAGTGACCTTGAGGTTGCTATGTTAAACCAGTGCCCACTTGGGCTCTACACCATCATCCAATTCGAATACCGTGGCCGATTCGCAGCGCTATTTCGCTTTTGGCCCGTCGGGAATCATGGCCCCCTTGAAACCCTACGATTGAGTGGTACCATTCGGTCTCCCTGGAAAGACGATAAGATGCGGTTGATTGCTTCCTCACCCTCCGGCACTCATGTTGCCTTCATCCTTGACCAAACCCCCCGCCTCGAACGATCCGACCCTATCTTACGCCTCTATCTGGTCGTATTTACCACCGATCCTGACAAAATCTGCGCCCATCAACCCGAAGTCCCGGATTATATTAATCTGGAGGATGTTCATTCGATTGGAGTTGATGAACGCTGTGGCGTCATATATCTACTATCCAAGGAAGGCGATGTATTTGCCATTCCTTATGCATGATCGGCATGACATCCGCTGCACCCCTTGCCGCCCGATGCCATGGTGGGGGAGAAGGCGGGGATGGGGAAGGCGGTGTGGAAGAGCAGCGGTGCGACGAGTGTGAAGGAGCTCGTGAAGAATTTTGAGGAGATGGAGGGCGTGAAGGGAACGAGGTGGGTAGGGGCTCTGCCGGGAAGAAGTGTTGGAGGCCTTGATGTAGATTTATCTTCTTTTTGGCGCCTGTGTTGCTAGCAATGTGTACACTCAGTGCGCTGGGAATTTTATGTATATTCGTGTCCATAGTGGTATTCTCATTTCATTTCATTCCTCGAAAAAACCCATGTGATATTTATAGCCCAGACAGGTGGTGCTATACTATTATCGTCCAGGGATTCCAAACTTGATTCGGAAACACGTAAATATCGACGCCTTGCCCATTTTCTTGGTTACTTGATATATCATACAGCACACTTACCTAAATACCTAAACGTCCACCAGACGGGGGGATGGATGCATAAGTACAATGCCACGAGTGGGTGTGCCTGCGAGATATATATCCTATGTCTACAGCACGGATAATAGGGACAGAGGGGAATACAGTGGGCTCGCGACGGCGTTATGAGAAACGAGAAACAATCATCAGGAAGCGTAACTCGGTGGCGGATCCACAAGCCCATCAGTCACACTGTTCACCCCACTATTCTCCGGCACTATTTCCACGGGCGGGGTGCGAGGTTGAATTTTGCGCGGGTCCACATTTTGAACCTGTTGAGTCTCATCTGGATCATTGATGCTATGAAATGAAATGTAGGGGTTGAACTCGGGAGGGTCCATCATTGAAGCGCGATGGACCTTGGGGGCACCATCGCTCGCCTCAGCCATAGCGGGTCCAGAGGGTATGCCATCGAATGGCGTGATGGGCGGGAATGGAGAAATATGATCATCATCAATGCCAGTGAGCAACGTCTCGCGGCTATCAATTCCTCGTCGACGATGGCACCTCCACACGAGGATGGTGGCGAGGCACAATATGACGACTCCCCCGACAACACCTCCAATGATGGCCCCCACCGGAGTGGACGGATTCGGCATGTGGTTGGTGATGGCGGCTGTGGATGACACGGCGGGTGGCTGCGAGGATGATGACGCAACCGGGGGAACAACTGGAAGTGTTGATACATTGTTGGCGACGACGAGATAACTGAGCGTGAGTGGCGGCGTGGTGCTGCTCCCTTGGTGGCTGACATTCAAGGAATGCGGACCAGGATTGAGGGTGGACGATGTAAAAAACATTCGATCGGTTAGATTGATCTTTGATGTTTGAAGCTCGAACGGCACTGGCTTGGCTCCGTCGATGGAATATGTTGCATTGGAAGTCGATTGGCCCGTTTGTGGCACGAAGCCGACCCATCTGACCGACGTTCCTACAGCAGGGTGAGAAATGGATACCAGCTAGGATAATAAGTTGTATCACCATTGAAGTTGAATGCGAGGCTTGAGCCATTGGTTCGTGTGTAAATGGCTGGATTATCCGAAATGCCAACAGTCCAGCCAAATCCCTCCAAGTCCCCCCCCGGAGCATTATATACAATGGCTGGATCAAGTCTATCGAACAGCACGGTGGCTGACACTGGTGGGGTGGAGGGAAATGGAATATATGTGATGTAATTAAAGTACAACTTCCCAAAACTTGAACCCTCCAAGGTGCTGATATTGAGAGTCAGCACATATTCCCTCCCCTCAACAAACTGTACCCCATCGCAAAGAAGAACATTATACGTGTCATCTAACGTTGAGGGCTGGAGTTCAAGTGTTGCTCCAATGCTGGTGCCGTCAATAAAACACTCATAGGGAGCCCCCGGGAGGCCAAGACCAAACACCTGCGGGCTGGAGCCTGGACTTGTCAGCGAGATGAATAGGCCTGATGACTGCGTAATGCTCACCTTGGAATCGGAAACTCAGGCTCAAGGCCTCACTGATGTTCTCGCCAATAGTTTCGTGTAGGGTTCTTCGAGATAGCGGGCCGTAAGCGGGGCCGGCGTAGGCGGGGCCATAGTCGTCACTTTGCGATACCCACCGGTTGCCGGAATACTGAACCCGTGGATCATCATCATCAACAACCACTCGTCGTGGAAGCGCAGCCTGAGTCATATGGTAGATTCAACTTGATGAGGGTGGGGAAGTGAATGAGAGATATGCTGCTCACAATACTACTAGTATCATTTAAAGGACGCTAACAGAGGTTCTGATGTATGGGCAGAAATCAGTGATGCATCATCCATCTGCCAGTAAGTGCATCAGGAAGTCTATGAGAAAAAGGTATTCCCGGGTGAGATATTCAACATCGTCACAGCACGATAAGTGCCTGGCGGGGTCTGGTAGGGTTGGTAAAATCAGGTAGTAATTTGTCAATACCAGCCCACTTGATAACCATTGATCTAATTACTTACAATGCAGAATCACCGTATGCCACTTTGGATCCAGCTCAACCCATATCTCACTTTGTACGGGAAGCAATTTACCATCTGCTTGAAAATGTGCACGCAGAGATGGAAGACCGTCTCTTACCCAGTCCTCCAGCTTTCAGCGCTTCAGCAATTGGAGAAGTGTTATCAATACTGTTGCCGCACGAAGTCGACGATTGAGGGTGCTTCTTTACGTAACTCCCGTGAGTCTGGATCAACAAACACACCACCCAACGCATGGCTGAGGGCGAGGCTTTCATCAACCACGACTAAATGGTTTGCAGAGACTCTCCTTGAATGGAGAGTATAAAAGCTCATTACTTTACATGCAGGATATTTGTGCTATTTCTCCGAGCGAAGTCGCCCGAATCGCTCGATTACCCACACCAAACAACCTCGGGCTAACACCCACTGGCACGCTCGTGAACTATCCCTTGGATGTCCTTCTGCATATCGTCGGCTACCTCAGTTTGCAAGATACAATCTCGCTCCTCTCAGTTCGTGCTACTTTATCTCTAAATTGCCTTGAGTTACGCACTAACCGCGAGATTGCGACCTCGTGAAGGTGTGTACCGCATTCAAGGACCTGGACAACTCGCGGTATCTGTGGACCAACCTTCTTAGACACATGAAGCGTCCATTGCCACTTCCTCTGGGGACATGCATCAATGATCTTTCTCTAGTCGAGTTACAGAGGACTGCCCGGCACACCAGTCGTCTGGAGCGGAATTGGCGGCTCACTTATCCCTTAGTGTTGGGTCCGGTCCGGGTCAGATCCCATGAGCGAGGGCGGGCGATAGATATCATAAGTGTTGTCCCTGGCACATCTCTGGTCCTTCTCTATCATCGGGACGGTTGCAAACTTATCTGCTACAATCTTGACGCACCAGAAATCTCAACATATCATGTTATGCCAGGGGGTATACTCCATGCGCATTATGATAAAGCCGGGGTTCATCTGATTGCCCTTTCTGTCAATGCTGATGTGGCATCCCAGTGAGTCTCGATCCATACCCCGGCAGAGAAAATCTCGTACCAATGCCCAATAAGACGCTCACTACATGTCCTCGGTATTGAATATGGGAAAGGGAGAACAGCCAACCTTAGAGAATACTATTCCGTGCCATTACCCACCTCGTGTGATGCCCTCTTCATTTGGGAAGATGTAGTTGCGGTCATCCCGAATCCTCAGGATGGAACACATCTACGCCTCCATGTCACTAATTTCGTCACACAGATATCTGCGACTGTGTCAATTGAGACGGAATTCCCCATGGTAGGTCTCTCTCCTCTGGTTCAGCTGCTACTGACCCTCCCATAGGACCCTGATTCCTTTTTCACCTGTTACATCCACGATGGTATACCCTATATCGTCGTGGAATGGGGCGCTCAGTTGTTCGGTATTTATTGTTGTCCCACAAACCAATTTCCATCTGTGGCTGGCGATTCATACGCTGTCGAGGATACCCCCAACGACAGCACGAACATTGCACCCCTACTTGTAGGGATTAACGACGAGGACTATAGCGAACAAGGTTTTAGACGACTTATCGAATTATGGTGGTCTCCAATGGGATTTCATACCGTCATAAGTTCCTCCTACGAGATCAAGGGCACGCTGTGGGTGCATTTTTGGCCCAAGGGATCCGAGGACGAGGCCCCCATTACAGAACATTTCGACAAACCTGCATCCGAGGGGCTTATAGCTTGGTCTTCCTCCGGCACCTATGCAGTCATGATCCTCAATTGGGTAGAAACTACCTCTGCCTTGTACTTGGTAGAATTCCTTGCTGTCCCCAGTCGCATCAAGCGACATATCCTCGATGTTCCAACTTACATATCCTTGGATACGATATGCTCAGTTGGCATCGATGAGCGTTGTGGCGTCATATATCTCTCAAGTTCGGAAGGTCATTTATTTGCTGTCTCATACGCATGACGGCTGTTATATTCAATATTAGAGCGCACACCAAATACATCATATTGGACTGGTTCGTCATGATATACGCAAATGCCTGGACAGCCGCTTGACTGACCGCAAGTTTCTGATGAGTAGGTTTTCCCAGCTAGTGGGGCATGGCTATCACCTCATATGCGGAGACTTTGTGAACCAATGCCAACTTGAGCTCTACGCCATTATCCGATTCGAATACCGCAGCCGCTCAATGCGATTCCTATCAGGAATCATGGTGGCAAATTGCTATAAGTCCCGTGTCGCTCTCAGCGATACCTTACGACGAGCCAATTATTCAAATACCGATCCCACCGTTGATATGTGGCGGGCGTCAACACGCCAGCTCCCCATGGGAGCCCATTCGATTGAGATTGAAGAACACTGCAATATTGTATATCTATTGTTGAAGGATGGTGATGTGATTCCCAAAGTTCCTGATACATGAATGGCATAGGCCGCTCCCGAATCGAATGCCTTCTGCTAGTGAACCCATGCCTCACTTATCTGTGCGAGGAGCAACATATCGTTTACTTGGAATTATGTGCGCGCAGATGTAAGATGGTTTCCTACCCAGTTCCCCAGCCTTCGGCGCTTCAGCACTCAGAACTTAGAAGTTTTACGTTTGAGGTTCCTTTACTGGCGTAGTGCATAGCTACCACAGGCCGGGTCAAGACTCAAAACTTTGCATCACTTCCGAATCACCACCAAGTGCATGGTGAGTACCGGTGAGTGCCGGTGAAGCTTTTACCGACCACTGGCATAACAAATGGTTTGCAAAGACCCCTCGATAAAGGTATATCAAGGCTCAAATTTCAACTGCAGGAGATTTGCACTGTTGCCCCGAACAAAACGGCTCGAATCGCTCGATTGGGCGCAATGCACAACTTTTCTCGGCGAACACCCACTGGCACATTGCTTGTGAATTATCCCCCGGATGTCCTTCTGCATATCGCCAGCCACCTCAGATTGCAAGATATAATCTCCTTCCTCTCGGTTCGTGCTACTCTATCTCCAAAATTGCACACTGACCGTAACGACCTTGTGAAGGTGTGTACCTCATTCAAGGACCTGGGCGATTCGCGGTATCTGTGGATCGATCTCCTCAGGCGCACAGAGCGTGTCAGACCACTGCCACTCCCGGTGGGGACACGCGTCAACGACCTTCCTCTAGTCAAGCTACAGAAGATCGCTCGGCACGTCAGTCGTCTAGAAAGGAATTGGCAGCTGCCCCGTCCGGCAGTGTTGGGTTCAATCCAGGCCAGATCCAATGGGCAAGAGGGGCCCATGAATATTTTGAGTATTGTCCCTGGTACATCCCTGGTCCTTCTCTATCATCAGGGCAGTGACGAACTTATCTGCTACGATCTTGATGCGCCACACATCTTGAAACATAAGATTACGGGGTATATACTTAGACACGCACACTACGACAGAGCTGGGGTCCATCTCATGGCCCTATTTTCCGGGGATGTGGTATCCACCGAGTGAGTCTCCATCCATAGCATAGGAGAGAAACTTTGGTGCCAATGAAAATAGACACTCGCTGCAAGTGCTCGGAATAGAATACGGGAAAGGGAGGATAACCAACATCCGAGAATACTATTCCGCACCATCACCCCCCTCGTGCGATGCCCTCTTCATTTGGGAAGATGTGGTTGCAGTCATCCCAGATCCTGAGGATGGATCACTGTTCCTACCTGTCCACGCCACTAATTTTGTCACGCGCGTATCTACAACTCTATCAATTGAAACAGAATCCCCCATGGTAGGCCTTCGACTCTGGTTTTGGCTAACACTGACCGTCTCATAGGACTCTGATTCCTTTTCCACCTGTTACATCCACGATGCTAAATCATACATCCTCATGGAATCGAGTACCTGGAGGTTCAGCGTTTACTGTTGTCCCATAAATCAATTTCCATCTGTGGTTGGCGATTCGCACATCGCAGAGGGCATCCTCGACGACAACACAGACCCCACGCATCTAGTTGCAGTGATTGACAAGTTTGATACTCACGAAGAACCCGTCAAAATATGGTGGTCTCCAATGGGACTTCACGCCATCATTTTTTCCGAGGATTCAGAGCCTGACGAGGATGAGACGTGGGTCCGTTTCTGGCCCAAGGGAGAGGAAGCCGCGTCCATTACGGAATGCCTCGAATCCAGCACTTTACGTCTGCCCTACACACATCGTGACCATTGGCCGATAGCATGGTCCTCCTCTGGCACCTATGCAGTCACGGTCCTCAGTTGGTCAGAAACGGACTCTGCTTTATACTTGATAGAATTCCTTACTGACCCCAACCGCATTGAGCGACACACTCTTGATGTTCCAAGTTACATATTCTTGGATACAACACGCTCAGTTGCCATTGATGAGGGTCGCGGTGTCATATACATTTCAACTTCGCAAGGTCACTTTTTTGCTATCCCGTATGCTTGATACAAAGTTTATAACTAGGGCGCACACTAGATATATTCTGTTTGAGCCGAGACCACCACATCTGTTTGTGACAGACTTTAGGAAGCTGCCAGTGAGGCGTGCGAAAAATGACTATGGTTGATGAAGGTTCTACAGACTCGAACTGTGCACGCACAGTCACTTCAGGAGCCATGGGATACATGTTGATCCCTCAGAGAGTGCTGATCTTGGAGGCGAACATCAGTCGATCAGGAGCTCGTCATCGGTGGGGTGCCGGCCGGCGGCTCGCTGAGTTTTGCGAGGACGCGACGGCTTTCGAGGACTGAGGCGGAGGAATACAATGCCGATTCGCCATCACAGTACAGCTTCAAGCCTTCAATGAGCTGTCGACCGCATTCAGCGTATATATCATCCACAATCGGCGCGGAGAGTGTGGTAGCCATTGCGATGGGGTTATAGTCATCCGGGTGTGTCTTCAAGTATATCGAAAGTATCTAGACTCAGGGCGGCTCATAGAGATCATGAGTCTCGTCCCTGGTACATCCCTGGTCATCCTCCATCACCGGAGCAAGCGTGAACTTCTCTGCTACGATTCTGAAGCATCACAAGTCTTGAAGCACACGGTTATGGGAGACTCAATTCCGACATGCATATTACGACATTGCCGGGGTCCATCTAATTGCCCTGTTTAACAGCAGTGATGTGGTATCTGAGTGAGTTTCCAGTCTTTGCCTGTCAGAGAAAGTCTGGTATCAATGCTCTATAGACGCTCCCTGCAGGTGCT
>QGOG01014921.1:0-11258 GCA_003313185.1 Collybia sp. MG36
GAAAGTATCTTCGGTCCATTTCTCGTCTGCTTGTGAGGTAGTGGCATGCCACTAGGGGATTCACGAATTAAAAACCATCTGGCCGGATAATCAACAGGGACGCACCCGGTAAAGGACATTGAATTCGACGCTGCAGTGATTCCCTTGTCCTCTGGTCACCTCGATCCCATCCTTGCCTTTGATCGGCTGTGGGAATACTACGTCGGAGCGAATCATAATTTTATGGGATGAAAGCATACGTCAAAGGCATTCATATTCCAAGCATTGCCTTCGGAAAGGCCAAGGAAGCCAGCCACATAGTCGCCCATGATAAGACTCATGAAGTGACCACCACTGAAAGAACACACATAAGTATTTTCCTGAACTTTGAAGGAGAAAAGGTGACTGCATACTTTACAAGCCTTGCCGTTTGGAATATCTCCTCGTCCTGTTTCGCGCAAAGCACCTTGTCGGTCGGGGGAGGATCCACCCAACGTCCACGCTCATTAATTTTGAGGAGGTTCCCGGCGATGTACTTTTCAAACTATGAGGACGACTCACGGCGTCAATGAACCAAGGTCACTTACATTATGATTCCTGCAGAGGATGACTAACAATGCACTTGCGGCAGGAGGCAAGAAGAGAAGGCGTTCCTCTGAGAAAGTGTCCGGATAAAGGAGGCCTCGTCCAGAAGTCTTGTCACGGACTTGATCTTGTGATTCTTGGTCTGATAGCATGGTCAAATCATTATGATATCCACTTTATTAGCGCACGTACTGTAGCCATACAATGGGCTGAGATCGAGATATGAACTGGTGGTGTTGATGGTCCAGTCTTTGAAATCTGTGCGAAAGAGGGAATGCCTAATACCCTTGTCAAATCCCGTTTAAGATCATGAGTCATGGATGGCTGACGTGACAAGTGACGCGAAGGCAAACGTGAGACTTGAATTGCCACCAGCGTGTGCTTGGTGCTAAAGAGTGAATTGGTAAAAGATGGAGGGTGTTAGGGTGATTGCACGTACATCACGAGCTCTCAACAAGCTGTCGAATACCAGCCCTGGATCAGGAAGGGTGGACGTGCACCACTTCCCCTGTACACTCCTAGCGTAGGGAGTTCCGGCACGACCCAGATCCGGGATTTGTAAATTGTTTCCACCTCCGTCAGCTTGACGGGTGGCATGAATTGGTCCAAGGAGCGCGGCTGGAGGCTGGTCTGGGTTAGTTGTATCCTTCAGCCCATGGTGCACAACTGACGTGGGGAATTGTATTATACAGCAATGAAACTGCAGAGTTGGCCATTTCGGTGGCTACATCCGACCCAGCAGGCAGTCGAGACAGAAGGGTCAATCCCGCAGCGAACTGATAAAAGGTTAGGCACCATCAATAGGGTGAATGCAATCACTTACGGCACCCTGCCGGTCATCGACTGCTTCTGGATTGACCGCGGTGTCTAGGAACGCGCCCTATGGTTGTGATTGGCGACCGTCATGTTGAAGGATGTGATGGACAACGTACTACAATGCGGGGATCGGGTTTTACAGAACCTTTTGATTTTATTGTTTCGATCTATGAAACAATGGTCAGTGAGCCAGCTAAACGAAGGCCTGGGTTGAAGATACCTGGTTTATGAGATTGGTGATTCCAGAGTGACCCTCAGCCTTGAGACCCGTGGAGGATGCCTGCCAATCATAGCGACCATCCGGGGCATCTGGGAGGGGACGTTTTGAAAGGTAGACAGTATCCGCAGCAAGACCGAAGGCTTGAATTGGAGTGATTTGGGGAGCCATCTCGAGAGGAGTCGGTGAAAGTGGTCACTGAACCCTCGCCGGGGGGCTTTTGTATCTTATGGTTATTTGGGAAGCGAGAATGGGGTTACGGGAGTCTCGAGGAATTGCCAACGGATAATTCCCGTCACCGGCAGCCATGCACCCTTATCAGAAGTACCAATCTTGCTTCTACAATTGCCGAAGAACTGATCCTGGGAGGGTGGATCTCATCTCAGGCTGTATCGTCTGACTGTTCATCAGTCCATAAACGAATTCGAACAGGGGAAACATGCCGTCAATTGCAGGGAACTATGTTTGTGTGGAAGTTGCCCTGGTGCGTGTGATCGCCAAAGTTGCCTGCGGATACTTTCAAAGAAAGCTCGAAAATGGAATTTCTGGTTATTCCCGTTGAGAATTTTGAACCTGGGGGACGCTCATGAATGGGCAAATGGGGATACCTGGAAGTCATCGACAAACGGCGCTAGAATCAACTCACCTCAAAAGGAAAGGAACACGATGACACCCCGCCCAAAAATATGGAGACCATCTGATGGGGATACTTCTACCACCGCCATAGGTCCCTCGAGACTAACTAAGACCAAGCAAGTGCGGTGCGGGCGAGTTCCGACAACTTGAAACAAGTTGGGCGCGAATGACTCAGTTACCTCCGAGACCGAGTCGCAGTGTTAACAGCATGCATCTCGAGCTGATTTTATCATGTGCAGGGCATTATCGAAGATTCGGTCTGACTGGTAGTGTGGCATTGCTTTCCGAGAACATGTGGATGTCACGGAGACTCACTGCCACCGTCAAATTCCCAATGTCAGATCAAGACTGTTTGTACTTGTGTATCATTCCCCTTTGCTGCTCACGGTTCAGCGCAAATCTAAATCTGCCGATTGCCATCAAGGTTAGCATTGCTGAATGGTGTGCGTCTATATAAGTATCAATCCGATGGTTTGGATCTGGGACCTCAAGGCCTCATCCCCACGCTTGCCTGAATACTGACCCATCTACCTGTCATGGAGAGGCTTGGAGTGGACCATGTCGCGAGCGCTTCGACAACAGACTCTATCAGCAGCGAACTAACAATTTCGCCAACACCTCAGACATCTACATTCTCCTCAAAGTCTGCTGAGAGGCAAAATGGGTTCGCAAGGAGTGATTCAATGCCGGTGTTCATTCCACCCAACCATCCTTGCCGAACATTGGTATTATGTTTCGATGGCACAGGCGACCAGTGAGTGGCGTCATCAGCTTGGCTTCCCATTTCGCTGATGCGGTAGTGTAGATTTGACTCAGATGTCGGTACTTTTCAAATGATTCGCCCCGGAGTCTAATGTCATCCCAGAACTCTAATATAGTGGAGTTATTCACCATGTTGAAGAAAGATGATCGCTCGAAGCAAATGGTTTATTATCAGGTAGCTTTTAACCCCCTCCAATTTTTCGATCGTACTCGTAACCCACTGCATATGCATAGGCTGGCATAGGGACCTATACAACGCCACAAATTGCCACACCTCTCGCCGCAAAATTCTCCAAGGTACTACCATAGCGCCCCTCGCCGCAATATTAAAACACCTATCGTCTCGCAGACTCTCGATGAAGCGGTTGCATGGAATCTCGATGCCCATGTCATGGGTAGGTGACCTACCTTTGCATTTGTGACTATTCTCATCCCCACCTAGAGGGGTATGAGTTTCTGATGCAAAACTGTGGGTGAAATATAAAACATTCCTCCATGAAAATGCCCTCAATATCCCAATGTTAGATACGTCTGGCGATCGGATTTGCATTTTTGGCAAGTATTGGCACATGAAAAACTTCCTTAACCAAAACATTTTTTGAAATAGGTTTCTCTCGAGGTGCATACACGGCGCGGAGGTACCATATCACTGTTTCCCGAAACCTAAAAATTCTCATGTCACACTAGCCTCGCCGGAATGATCCATAAAGTCGGCCTGTTGCCGGCGAGTAACCTTCAACAGGTGCCATTTGCTTACAAAATGTTCACCCGCGAGGATGATATCGGGTGGCAACAATCTAACGCGTTCAAGAAAGCCTTCTCCATCAGCGTTGACATTGAATTCATCGGGGTTTGGTGGGATCTTTCCTCAACAGCAGTGGCAAAGATCTGACCCAGGAAAAGGGATACCGTCAATTCTGTCGGCTTGATCCCTAGACGTCTTCCATTCACAACATCCAACACCATTGTCAAAACCTTCCGGCATGCACTTGCACTCGACGAACGCCGAGCCAAATTCAAAGCAAACCATTGGAATAGGCCCAATGCCAAGGAACAAACTCTCAGCATCACTGATCGAAAGCCAAGAGAGCCCCGTCCACACTCACAGAAGGAAAATAGCCTCAGGGCAATGGAAAGAAAATACGGAAAAGATGCGAATGCACCAACCGATATCGAAGAGGTGTGTCTCATGCTTCCACACAAGTGCCGAATAAGCTGCGTTTACATGTGAATGTATTAGGTTTGGTTCGCAGGCTGTCATTGCGGTCAGTATTTATATCTGCCCTTAATTTACTCAACTCAATTGAGATGATTCTGAACAGACGTTGGCGGGGGATCAGGTGTGCAGTCCCATGTTTCCCCACACATCAGTACCTGACACCCCACCAGTGTCAAATGACACAAAGACGAACCTTGCCCGTATTCCTCTTCGGTGGATGATCAGGGAGTGTTTCAAGACCAACAGTGGCATTATTTTCGACACAGAAGGACTTCGCCACATTGGCCTCGACCCTGATGCTTTATTCCCAGTGGTCCTTCCCCGCCCACCCGCACTCCCCACTGGCTCATCCTTCATCAAGAGTATACCACCACCGGCAACCAAGATGAAAGAAACCATGCTCATAAACTTTGCCGAGGAAGACAGTTCCACTAACAGTCAAATTTCCAAGTCAGAGGAAGAACTGGATCACGCTGACGCGCTCGCTCCCGTCTATGATCAACTCGACCTCGCGTGGTTCTGGTGGTTACTGGAATACATTCCAATCGAGCAACGGTATCAACGGAGCGATAACTCGTGGACCACTGCCTATGGGTTCAACAAGGGGCAAGGGCGGTTCATTCCAAAACAGAAGCGAGATGGTGTTAAGATTCACCGATCCGTGAAAACAAGAATGGAGGCACAGCATGAGAACGGGGAGAAGTACGTCCCTAGAGCGCAGTTTAATTTCGACTACGTTACTTGGGTTGATTAGCACCATTACCGAGCTTGCCGAACAATCTCTGTCCAATCAAATTATTCTTATTGCAAATACGACGGAAAGGGGCCACCTAGCTACCGTCGACCTTACACATATGTATCATTTGTTTATCGATCCAATGGTGAGCTATGAACGAATTCGAGCCTGCTTCAGGTTCGGAAGATATAACTCCCCAGCGGGCCCCGGAGCAATCTGACTTGTTCGCGAGCGCTCCGGTACGAGTCCTCCTCGAGCCCTCCATTGGACCCGCTGCGGTGAATGCCGACAATCTGATCTCGCGCGCTACGGGTGAATAGGAACCTGATGCATCCATCAACAAGGGACCGACCCCATGTTTCAAAATTCAAGGGATGCCATCTCTTCTTGTGCCCGAATCCCTTGAACCTATCCGCGCATGTACCCGGATCAGTCGGGGGAATGCAATCCCGCCCGAAACACCCACCCTGGCCCATCATATGGAGTTTTGGAAAACCATACGGCTCGGGGGTGGGTTACCCCGATGACCGACAATCATATCTTCTTCGCAGGGCACATTCCATTTTACGTTCTGACCGTCGCCGTCTGCGCTATGGAGGTCGGACCGAGCCAAGGATTTATACCTGGGAAATACTTTGAATTCCGAATGCGAACGATGAGCGTCCTCGCGGAACTCCAGGTGACTCAATCGGAACACGTCCGATAAAGTTTTATTGATCGCTGTTTGATTTTGGCTGAGAATGTGGGAGAATGGGGGTGCAGAGAGTCTGGTGACTGGAGGTCGGCGGAGCGGCAGAAGGAGTTGGATTCCTGCCTTATCTTGTGACAGTAACACGGCCCCGGGATGATAAATTACTCTAAGTTCCGCGCATGCGCCCACTACAGGTGCCCCCGACCAGCTTACGGGTTCGTGTTTATGGGTTGGACTTTGACATCGCTTTCGGAATGGCAAAACGTTCAAGGTGGTATAATCACAGCCTCAAGGGAATCCCCAGGCTGGGTGATTACTTTTTGGTTGGGAGTGTTTGGTCTTGGGGCCGACACCCTTCATGAATCACTTCAATCATTCCACGACACGGCATAGCTACTGCAACTCAGGCCACAGCACCGGGTGGCTCAATTCTAGTTAGAGTTTGTGTAACCAAAAATTCCTCAGCCTTCAAAGCCCCTCCGATCCATGAGTAATATATTAACTAGCGTTATTCGTGCACGTCGCTATATACAGCCACTGTCAAAGCTCCTGAAAGCTCCTCCAATCTTTGGATTATCTCTTGACTGGAATTCCTCTTGATGGCAGGGAGGTATTCTGCAATTGTGTCTTTGACAAGCGCCCGCGTTTCCGTATCTGCAGAATCAGGTCATTTAGGCGAATGGTAATCGTGGCAGTGGAGAGAGTCGCGGACCGTGATCTGCTAATTTGGAAAGCACCTCGATTTTGCACTTGTTGCAATCATCCGAATTCACAAGTCCCCTATCACGCATCGAGCCGACTATGAGGAGCACAGCATTAGCATTCAGCGCTGCAGCTCGAATATCATCTATAGGATCATTTGAGCATCAAAACCGCATGACCCAGGCTCGTGGGGCATACCATATTTCAGAATGTTTGGGAAGGCAGTGACACCAACAAGGTTGACAAGGCCGACGAGAGCAGCAATCACCCCGGTCTGTATCAACTGTGTCCGTGATTCCTCTAGCAGCAGAATAAATAAGTTGCTTCATTTCGATCGGAGAATGGCTCACCAAATTCAGCTAGACACTCGACGAGCCCTCTCAACCCATTGAAGTGGGTGTAAATTGCAGAGAATCGAGTTGCCAGAAATGCTGTGACCCCAGGACTTCCAGACATATCATTAAGCGCCGTGTTTGAGGTGTTGAGTTCTGCTGTGAGTGTCCCGAAATTTCCATTGGTCACGAGGAATTGCCCGCCATGCACTTCACCAAAATTTCCTTGCGAAACAATAAACTTGCCGCCCCTCACGTCTCCGAAATTCCCGCCGTAGACAATGAAATTCCCTCCAGTCACATTCCCAAAATTACCATGAAAGACGATGAATGTTCCGCCCGAAACATCACCAAAATTTCCGTTGAGAACAATGAATATCCCACCCGAAATATTACCGAAAGCCCCATTCGAGACTTTGAATATCCCACCCGACACGTCCCCAAAGCTCCCGTTGCGAACATCAAAGTGGCCACCGGAGATGTTTCCGAAGCTACCTCCTTCCACCAAATACTGGCCTTCTGATACCCTCTCATAAGCACTTTTCGTGGTCTGAAGGCTACTACTGACGACTGAAAAATGAATTTATTAGGACCGGAAGTTGAGACAAGGTTATGAGAGCTACCCGGGGGCGGAGGCTCCAGGCTGTCTCTTTCTGGCGCAATGAGAATGTCTGCTAGAACCTTGATCAAGCCGAGATCCATCGCGTGTTTTCGGAGCTGGTCTAGGTCATGTGAGCCGGGAAGTAACAGCTTGAGTACTAGAGAGTTTACCGTGTACCAAAATTCGTGAAAATGCTGCCTTCACATGAAAGCGAACAATCAAATCCCCGCTTCTCACAAGATCCACCAGTGGTCGGAAAAGACCCTCGTTGATGATAGTGATGTGGACCGTTTCTGGCAGCATGCTCAGCAGAGGTATAATTCGCTTGTGAGGCTCTTACGGTGTTCCAAAAATGCTTGAAGGAAGAGCAAGCAGGTGGTCTGAAGGCTAGGCTCGGACTCCAACAAGCGCTTGATTTGTTGGATTAGCCCAGAATTCGCCACATTCTTGGCCACTTCATCTACACAATCAAAATTATGTATCTGCACTATGCGTAATTGTCACGGCGACGCTCACCGTCTTGCGCTAAACCCTTGAGAACCCAAAGTGCATGGTGCTGCAAAATCCATTTGCCGGACTCGATGATTTTTGAAAGTAGTTGGATTGCAGGGGTACCCCGAATCAACACCCTCAGCGCATCTGAACGCGAAATTCATAAATGGGAGGAACCCTCCAAAGTTAGCTCACCATGCTGGCTGAATGCCATGACACCCTGTAGCCCTGCTTTGCACACAACAGGATCATCGTCACCGATCAAGTTGACAAGAGAAACGGCGGCCTGCGGTTTTTGTGTAATAGCTTGCCGGCACGGTGCTATAAAAACCTCAGAGTCGAACCTTGGAGGGTTGAATAAATTTGTTTGATTACCACTATATGTAAGGGTTACCAAGCCCCGAACACAGCTAAGCTTTGCACCGATATGTTCCCCTTCGAGATACCCCACTAAAATATCAACGAGGTCGGAAATGTCCATATGCTGGGTAATTCCGCGTAAAAATTTGGCTGTACACACGTCAGGGGGCTCCAAACATAAGGTATGCTGAATTAAAATCATACGTTGATGGATGCATGAACACAGAGCCATTGTAGCACTCAATCGGTCTTCTCCTGTTCCCTTCATCACCAGCTCGCGGATCATGACTGAAACTTCAGGGGGAATCTTGTACAGTCGGAAAACGCTCAACGCCTTCAGCCCAGCACTTTGCAGTCTCTTGTTTGACTCGACAATCAGGCGGAATATTGCCCGGGTGGCGACATCGTGGTCGAAAAGGTAGTCTAACTCCCGGTTAGTGTATTTGTTGACTGGCTATGGTGTGGTTATACCTTGACGTGCTAGCGCAGCGAGGACATCGGCAGTAGCAATTTTCACGTCCACATCGCTGTTTCTGTCACTCAGAAGATCGAAAAGTACGTCGAATTTGGGGTCGCTGGTAATAGCTTTAGCCCCTCCCTCTGTTGGGGGGTACAGGGGGTGATCCGTGCTGCTCTAGGGTTAACTCGTGAGAAAGACGTACCATCGTCAGCCATGAATGCCAGCCTATCCAAGAGTTCCGCCCTCATGTGCGACTGTCTCTCGCCCAACTGAATCATGATATTTGGGATATCCGAATGATCAAATAAATCCAACTCTAGGAGATCGCCCAAAGCACGGGCCCACTCCGTGCTCTTAATGTTGCCTTTACCAATAATGTCTTCCCAGTTGTTTGTCGGTGATTCCTTCGAGAATTTCGCCTTTGGACGGTAGTTATCCACAAAAGCGACTGATGCGTGAATCTTCTGGCCTGGCTTTATAATCCGCGAGTTTGCAATATGAGGTCGCCTAGACATGACCTTGATCAAATTCTGAAAGGCGAAACGGTGAGAGAAATACCAGCGTGTGCTGTCTGCGCCCTTGTAGGACAGGTGCTTGATCGGGAAAATCTCGAAAATACGCCACACGAAGCCCAGAGATTCGGTCGGACGATCCTTCTTCACTATGTCCCAATTCCAGATGGCTCTTGAGGGTTTTAGGTCAAGTCCCGCCGCCATGGCTTCGTTTCCCATCCACAATGCTGGAATGGCAGCATTGTTGAGTTCGGTATTGCTCTTGACACCCCCGCCGCTAATCGAAAATCAGCTCGCACGTTCCGCGAACGGATTCAATAAAATATTCACATATCTGAATGACTCCCAACGAACCAGACCTCCTTTACCCGGGGTCGGGATTTGGGCTTGTCCCGCACTCTGGCATTATTGTTGGGTCTGGGGCCGTGATCCGGTGGACCCCCTATGAAGGTGGTTGAATCAGGTTGTTGCTCCGGGCCCTGTGATTCACCACCGCATGCATATTCTGGTAGGAATTTCACGCGTCGTTCGTCCAACGCAAGCGCGTGACGCATATAGCAGAAATGTTCGCATTGATTTGTCGACGGCAATGATTTGGATCGAATCACTCCAACGGAGGATACCGTGTCCCTGATTATAAAACTCTTAGCATAAAATCGCCAATAGTCAGTAGGCATACTCACCAGATCCCGAGATAGTGAACCCGGACGTTTTCCCGCGAAAATGTTTGTTTGAACCGCGCCGCCATATCGAATGTCTCCTTGCTTCTCCTGGTGACTGATCAGCGCTTGACTCCTCACCGTTGTCGATAGTAGGCTCACCGTTTCTTATACTTATCACTCTTGTGATCCGCATATAACTCGTACGCACTGGAGATGTCAGTCAATTCATTACATCACGATATGGTCGGCGCTCCCGTACAATGGGATTTGTTCCTCGTTTCCAGGGAGAATCAATCCAACCTAAAAAATATCAGGGCTATCCTTTGGGAGAAGGGTTGACGCCTGCTAAATACCTTGTGGATCATGGCAGCTAATGTACGAACTTGGTACGCGCCTCTCGAGAATCCTACAACGATGGGAGGTTGGTGTGGACGAAACCATGCAGGGCAGAATGTTCAGTCACCAAATAGGTATATCTTATCGCCCTCCTCGTAATGTGCGGATAACCAACGATACCCACCTAATACAATTTTCTCGAAATCCCTGATTGACCTCAGCAATGATCAGATAGCTAATACTTAAGTGGGCGAACCAAGCTATGGCAAGATCAATCGTATTGAACGCGACTTGTTTCCAGTATCCAAACGAGCGCCAGGAGGGCTTGGCGTAGGTACCGATACCACTATTGTAATAGGTGAGCTGTTGCTTATTCTTGATGATACGGTCATATAGCTCGATGACGTTAGTGTTCTGTTGGTGTTTATGTTTAATCAACCACGGAGACGTGCGGATACAATTGAACCATTACATTCTCACCAAACTGGTTCGAAGTCCCATCGAAACAAATGATTAGAGCTCTCCCATTCATCTTGCACCCACACTCGAGCAATTTTGCATCTCTGGTTTTCCCACTGTCTCCAAATCCGCCCTGCTCACGATTTGGCTGCCTCGCGGTCCGCTCGTTGTTACGTTGGCCTTCATCGCCCCAGGGTAGACCCCCGGATGAAGATGAGACACTCTCGGTCTCACTGCGATGGTCTGCATCGTCAGCACCTGGTATGGCCATTCTAGCTGTTACGACTGGAATAAAGAAGCGGGATACAATACAGCCTGGCCATGCCTTGTTCGCTACGTAACATGCTCAATGTGGAAACAATGAGGCAGCACTTGGCTCGATTCGGAGAAGGGACTTTAAGGCCTTGATCGATTGATCGGGTGTACATGTGATCAACGATACTTCAATCATTGCCTTTAATTTGCCAGGGGCAGGGGTGGATCAGGTCGCGTTTAATGGCTCCTTGCTCAAACGCTTGAATGTCTTCGGGTGTGAGTGCAGCGGGAGTGGGATTGTCCTGATTAACATGCGGGACATGTTGGAGGGGCGAAATACGTCAGAGATTGACTCGCGCCGAGCGTAACAATATCAATTCTCACCTTCTTGAACGAGTCCTGTAACTGCCACTGCCTCAGGGCCGTTCTCTGCCCCTTTGTCTCAA
>QGOG01014935.1:0-12221 GCA_003313185.1 Collybia sp. MG36
TATCCCCCAGTAATTTACCAGGTAATATACACCCCCGGTAGGTTACTTCCGCAACCGTAGCCGGATCCGCTGTCTTCAGTATCGTGATCGCTGTGTCGTGCGCCTCATCCAACATAAGGGACGCAAGGCTAATGCAATAAATAAATGGCGATAAGCAGCAATGACCTCGCGCGCGGGATGCTTGCTTGCACGGCACACACGCGAACGTTGCATGCCCAAGTCCATATTGTATGTGTCCACAGTTTATGCGTCCAGCGTCCTGCGATTTAATAGCACAGCTGCGGTATAAAGTTACCAGCCATTCGGAGCAAGGAGATCTCATAGCGCTGGCGGAGCATTTGACGCCGCGCTATATATTTCTCAGGTTATGTGGTCGCGCGACATGCTTTTGACCACGAGGTGCGCCATGGGGCTCTCGAAGACGCAGTGCTTCTTTTTGATTGGATTCTAATGGTCGCTTGACCCGAGCCTTGCCGCTCGCTCGCGCGTGTTTCGTGTTGCGTCTCTTCTGTGCGCCATCTCTGGCGGCTGCCCACTTCGTCAGCTAGAATTGCGTTACTTACAATGTGGATAAACCATGGCCCTCATTCTCGGCCGCATCGTCGCTACCATTCTCATTGGATGCTTATGAGGTGAGTGGCCTGCCGCCCTCATATGCGTGTGATGTATGCAGTCGGGCCGCTTTTACCAGCTTCGTGTTATGGCCATTTTTGGGCGCACGTTTTTGAATTCACTGATTTTCGTTAACGCATGAAACCTAGATCAACATCAAGGACTAGGAGGCTTATGTTTTTTTTTTTTTCAAAAATTAGCCTTGTCGTAGTAGTCGGTGTGAGTCACACCCCTATACTTATTATGGAGTCGCCTGAGTCTCAGTTTCCTCTCCTTTTTTAAGTACCAAATTCTCCTGCTAACTAGCCATTCGAGAGTTCTACATATATAGATTCTTCCCCGAAAGAAAACGACAATAAGCCGTGCTTCGTCGGGCCACCTAGGAATTCTGCCATGGTGGATACATGGAGACTGGTTGAGATTGCACTCGAGCGCGTGGGGCGACGAAAAAGATCCTCAAACACCGCCAGGATAAATACCAGGGGGACAAAAAATGGTCTTCTCACGATGCCATTGGATATCGTCTTCGAGGTCAGTCGTGCCAATTCACTCCAAAACAAGACACGTTTCATCCGAAGCCATCCAGATCCTTGGATACTTACATCCAAGAGACCTGGTGTCTCTCAGCCAGACGAGCAGCGCGTTCCACGAGACCTTGGGTTCGCTGGATACGGTAATCTGGAGGTCCGCACGCATCGCCATTGGCGCCCCTGAATGCCCCCTTGGATTCTCGGAGGGCCAGTGGGCGCATTTTCTATTTGGAGGCTTCACCTGTGGCACTTGCGGTTCCACGAGTGCGCCCCAGATCGCAATGGTCATCTGGCGCCGCCTCTGCCCAGTCTGTAGGGATGCAAAGTAGGTCGCTGCATCCTGGATGTGCACTCAGGAGCTCACCTGCCACGATTAGCTTGGTTTGCAACACAGCCTTCCGCCGGAGGTTTCCCGATTACAACCGTTCAATTATGGACATGGCTCCCTACACCCGGCGTAATAGGCCCCGCATCTGAGCTATTTCCTGGTGTATTAACGGTGCTGATAACTAGTTAAGAAACCTTACCCTCGCTCAGCCAAGTACTTTTTGGCGTCCGATCTCGAACGTATTGGCAAAGAGTGGTCGCTTCTTCAAGCGAATATATCCAGGCGCGTGAAAGGCGCTGAGGAGGCCGCAGCCGCATATCAAAAAGAAAGGATCAGCGAGAGGACTCAAATCATGAAGGTCAGTCATGCGGCTTACGAGGGATGATGCTTTCGCTGAGATACCCCAGGCTTCTGGGGATTGCAAGAATTGGTTGTCGCAGGCCCTCAAGAAGGAACTGAGGGAGAAACAGAACGAGCGGGCTTCTGCGTAAGTGCTCACAATTGATCAAATGTGCGCAGTTGACGATTCACGTGCAGTGACCCACTTCCCAGTAAATTTTCCCTTGTAGCACTAGGCACGACCGTGATCTCACTTCTGAGGTGTTAATACTTGTATAGTACCGCCCTGTGAGCTCAACCTCTTGTATCTCCTGGCCGCACTTTCAACGCTAACGGTCCCTTGTTTAGTTTCTATCCCACCCTTCGCCTTACTCTACATTCTACTCCATTCGTGCTTTGACAGCACCAATAGTCCATCTCACAATGGTTGAGCGAGATACAGGGCAATACACAGTATCCCACGCCGCATACCTTGACCACTGATCGCCCTTAGGAACCTGTAGGCGGGACGACACCAGTACCACGCATGTCCAATTTCTTTATCGAGGACGGTGTCAAGGCAGAACGCTAGGTTAGTTGATTCTATTATGGTGAATTGACTTTACAAACATATATGGGGCATGACTGGGCTTTTCTATGTAATATTATAGAGCGACGGTTCCTGTGTCATTTCGGGGAGCTGCATGGTCAACGGAAAAACGGAATTGGCCCGAGATAAACGTGTCTTTCAAGGATTTCCCGGCCCCCGTGCCATTTGTGAGCGGCTCATGGGATTAGGATATGGGGGGCCGAACAGTGCAGGCTTCCTGGGGTGCCAAAACAGATCTGCTGGTTCTGCTTGACGCATGCCGCCTCCTCGGGTAACATTTTAACATTTGTGCTAGTTTGTACATTGCGTCTACCACGCTCGAGCCGTTGGTTGCGTATGAGGAGAGTAAGTGAACAGTTCCAGGAATAATATCGATCTGTGCCGGCCAGCGGCCCGGCAAGACATTCATCCCGTGGGAAGCCAGATCTGCGAGGCAGACAGACGATGGATGGTCGAAATCTCGTTCGATCCACGCCTGGGCACGTAGAAACACGAGATTCGAACTTCGTGTCTATCAATCCTACGCCGTTCAACATACACGAAGTGATAAACTGCGGAGTAGTACAACTTATGGGTGAAAATATCAAAAATTAAAATCTACGTTATTCCCGCCCGGCTCAGCACCGGTAATCTGCGTTCCATAGCATGCTATCACGCAGAGGGCGCGCGGGCCCACCTCGAGGCGATATTCGACCGACGGATTCCAGCGGTCGTTCGCGAGCTTTGCCCGTCACCCGTGCATACTTCATGTCGCGTCCCTTTGATGTTGAAGACGGCTAGTTCAAGTTCTCCAGTCAGACTCTCCAATTACAGTACTTATCTTTGGGAAATTGGATATGCCACGGTGGTTCTCGGTGCGTCGCTGTTAAAACTCAAGACTCCCAGCTCTCATTGGATTTAGGTAGCCCGCCACCTTTCAAGCTTCAAGCTTCACACACCGGCTCCTAGATGCATGCGCGTGGTGTATACACCCGAGTGTGTTATGGCCATTTTTGAATACGCGTTTCTTGAATTCGCTGATTTGTGCTGATGCCGATCATCCTCGTGATCAAGGACATCAAAGCCCGTTTTTTTCTTGAGTCTTGGCACGATCTGTGTGAGTCGCGCCCCTATATTTATTGTGAAGTCACCAGAGTCTCAGTCTTCTCTGCTTATTCAAAGTTCCATATATTTCCCCAAACGAAGTGCCAACAAGTTGCGCTCCAAAATTCGGCCACATGGTAAAAATAAAAAGACAGGTTGAGGTCGTACTTCAGCGCGTTGGGCGACCAAAAATATCCTCGAGTGCCACCAGAATACGCCGAAATACCAGGCGGACAAAAAATGGGCTTCTCGCGATGCCATTGGACATGATCTTCGAGGTCAGTCGTGCCAATTCACTCCGAAACAATGCGTGCTCTATCCAAAGCCATGCAGATACTTGGATACTTGCACCCAAGGGACCTGGTGTCTCTCGGCCAGACGAGCAGTGCACTCCGCGAGACCCTGTGCTCGCAGGGTACTGTAATCTGGAAGTCCGCACGCATCGCCATCGGCGCCCCCGAATGCGCCCTCGGATTTTCGGAGCGCCTGTGGGCGTGCTTCATGTTCGCGGGCTTCACTTGTGGCACTTGCGGTTCCACAGAGGCGCCCAGGATCGAATTCAGCCTCCGACGCCGTTTCTGTCGACACTGCCCAACGGGGTATGTCTCTAAATTCTAGGCCCGCATTCAGTAGTTCACCTGCTACGATCAGTTTGGTACATCCTCTGTCCTTTGAGTGGAAATTTCCAGACTATGACAGCTCGATTATGGACATGGCTCCATATACACAGCGTAATTACCCCACACTTGAGCTATTTTCTAGGCGTATTCACGATGCCGATATCTAGTTGGGGAGACCGTCTACCTTTCGTTAGCCAAATACTTTTCAGTGTCCGATCTCGAACGTATTGGCAAAGAGTGGTCACTTCTTCAAGAAGATATCTCTAGGCGCGTGAAAGGCGCCAAAAGGACTGCAGCCGCGTACCAAGAAGAGAGGATCAGTGAGAGGACTCGCATCATGAAGGTCAGCCTGCGGCTTACAGGGTGATGCTTTCGCCGAGATATTCTAGTATGCCACAGATTGCGAGAAATGGTTGTCGCAGGCCCTCGAGAACGAGTTGTATGAGGGGTGGGAACGGCGGGCTTCTGCGTATGTGATCACAATTGACCAAACGTGCGCAATTGACAACGTTTTACGTGCAGGATTCAGGAGCGGCTCATGGGGTTGGGATATGAGGAGAAAGATATTCCTGCTTCCCTGCTGGACGACCGTCGATTTCATGTGAGAGGAGAAATCACTGATTCATGTGTGTTTGTCCTCCATAGGAAATTGGTTCATCATCTGAGATAACGCAACAGTGTGGAGATCCATTCGGCCAGAGCTCGTCGCTCAAGTGCAATCAAGACGGGATTCCCGGCGTGCACGAGAGCAGGCCGCCCGCCGCGAAATACACATGAAGCTCCTGGAACCTATGTATGATGCATATGTACAATCTCTGCCCCCACGCCTTTGGGTCTACCTCCCCGATGTTCGCGAGTTGACCCGCACCCCGCCGTTCAGCGATATCATAGACACCAACAATGTAACTCAGTCTTCCTTTCTGCCTGCTATAGCAGCACTTCCGACTCCGGCTGCGATTCTGGACGGGATCCCTACAATGAAGGCGCGGGTCATCTCCCTCCTGGGGCCGTCGTCGGAGATGGTCGAGGATCCGTTGGATCTGGCAACATCTGTGTTCGAATGTAACATGTCGTGCGGCCACCGGCACTCGGATGTGGGCGCCCCAAAGGAGCTGGCGATCATCTCATGGGAAGTCATTGCTGCGCATGCCTTTTCAGGCATCGCAACGCCCGCATACGTGCCATTACCGGTAAGCCTCTCAAATGCGGGGTCCAGCGCCGCCTCAGTGCTGGTTCGTCTTTCCGGGCTGGACCCGCTCCGTGCGACGAGTGGGGAAATGGGCGCACTAGATTTTCGCTTCGCCTGCTGCATCTGCACGGATACCCTACCGCATCAGCCGCAGAAATCAATAGTAGGGTATCCCTGGAAACCAGCGGTATGTGGCCAGGTTTCGTGTATGGTTGGATGATGAACTCAAGTAGATTGAACACACCCTCGCGTCCGGCCATCTGGAGTGGCGAAAAATGTCGCGAGGGGACACAAAACGTATCAAGCAGGCTGAGGATTATGAGGAGAAGTATGAGCATGCGTGGTCCTGTAGTCACTGCGCAACGTATTTCAAACGCAGGGGCGATAATGCCACAGTTGTCCAACATTTGAATGATGTGTACATTTTACACCTCCTCTGCCTAACTGAACGTTGACCACGCGCTGTGCCCATCGCAGGCACGGAATTACATCTCCGATAGAGCCAGACGACATATTCTGGTGTCACAAACGCTACTGTCGCCATCCTGAGCCACAGGAACTCGCTTCGATTGAATTTCCACAACCCCGGCCACAGAGTTTGCGAGTGAGGAGAACGATCCGCCGATAGCCTATGTGCGATAAGGTCTGTCCTTCTGACCGCAAAGCTTTGAATCACAATTAGGAGCATGATTCAAAGGACCAGGTGTGGCTTGTGAGCGTGTTCAAATTTGTTATATACAGGCCTTGGACTGTTGAACACCGTAGCCTATTGGGTCAAGACGAAAAAAACGGGGGTACCCCATATTTTTAGTCCAGCTGAAGCCGTTGAATGATGCTCGGAGGCGTTCATACGACCAATAACCAATAATGAATTAGCAACTAGGCGACACGAAATACTTATTTGGAATTTTTCTTGTTGGGTTATACTAGGCATAGCTCACAGCCTACATCTATGTGTGTACATCCGTCTGAGGATTTCGCCTTTCTGGACCCCTGGCGTGCTGAGTCTGAGGACCTGAAATATAAACAGGGTATAATTGTGAATGTGTTTGTTATATACTTTGGACACTGCATGTTTGGTTTGTAGTAAACTAAAGCGAAAAGCCGGAACTGCTCATGATTCAAATCCTCAATCCAATCGAAGCTATTCACTCTCGCGATCGCATGGCTGGAGGGGATACTGCGACTCGCCTGAAGGTTCAATAATAATATCTGTCGAAGCAAGGGCGAGGGTGGAGATACGGCATTTACCGGGGTACCAAAACAGATCTGCTGGTTCCGTGGGGGATGTAATTCGGTGCCTACATGAAATGATCAATAATTTCGAATACTATTTCGTATCACATACACGTCGCTCAAATGCTGGACGATGCAGTGCTTGGTGCCCCAGGCATTGAGATTGTCCGTGCAGTGGTTGCAAGACCAAGATGGAAAGTGATCCGATTCATCCTTCTCATTCTGCTTGACTCGCACCGCCTCCTCAAAAGACATCTTGTGCCAGTTTGCGTGTTGGGTGTCCATCGCATGCTCGACCTGTATCGAGGTTATTCACGTATGGAGAGAGGGTAGTATACATGCCGCAGATTTCCAAGGATACCCCACTTTTAGGCGACTTCCTGCAGCGGGAGGCGGACATTGTAAGCAGGCGAAGCGCAGGTCTAGGAAATCCATGTCTGCGATAGAAGCCGAGGACGGGTCGAGGCCAGCTCTCCGCACTAGTGTCGCTGCCGCGGTGCTGCCCGAATTCGAAACGACTAGCCGGGTTGGGATGTAAAATGTCGACGGATACCGGCTTGTGGCCCACTGGCAAGAGTGACCAGCAATGGCTTTCCACGAAATGAGTGGGCGTTTTTCTTTGCGGAGTTGCCACGCCGGTCCGATGGAGCAAGAACTACCGGTACACTCAAAAACCGACGTCGCGAGACCTAGTGGGTCACCAACTGGTCCGAATGGAGACCCCAGCATCGCGGTTATCCTTGCCCTTTTGGCAGCAGTCCACTCGGGGATGAGGGTCGGCAGTCGCGCTATGGCGGGTAAAAAGCTTGATGAAGATATGGTGATGCTTCTACTGGCTTCCACAAGTCTTTTGAATGCAGGAAGCTCGGCCAGTTCGTAGACATCAGGGAGGTAGCACCACCGGAGCGGGGCCAGAGTCCTCACGTACTCTAGGTATAACCGCTCCAGCTTCCTGATACGTTGGAGTCTTAGTTGGGCCCGCTCCCACTCAAGGCGGGTGCGCTGGTGCGACTCAACAAGCGCCACGGCTTTGGGTTTGATATGTGCCCACACTGGTGCGGAAGAGCAATTAGATACCTATGGCTGTCTAGTGGGTCACTGCGCACATTCATCGGTAAGCTCTGTACCCTTATGAAAGCTTGGCCTGTAAAATGCGCCACAGTTGATGTCCTGAGCATGAGCCTCATATCCGAGCGCGCGGAGCCGTGCCCGGATTCTGTGAGTGGGTCAGTCAGCCCCCAGCCATCCGCCCCAGGTACGCACGCATCGAATCGCGCCATGCGCCTTTCCTTCATCTCCTCACGCGACTTCCCGTTAGTACGACGCGCCCATTCATCGCAGACTTTCGCGTGCTATAGAAGCCAGGTGTGAGAGAAGGTACCATGCCACCCGCCGTACACGCACCTGCGCGATGCGCTCAACCTCATCAACATGTTGCTGTCTATACGCAGCGGCCTTGGCCCGTGCACCTTTGACGCGCCTGCGGACCTTGGCCTGTAGAACCGCCCACTCTGACCCAATGCGCTTGATATCGGACCCCCAAAAGAACTTGCCCCGGTACCGTCGAATTGGTGCCTCGCCTCCGGCTAGCGAGGGTTAAGATAAGGAATCAAGCTATGTGAGGTCCCTACCTCGTGTGTACGGCACCATATCCATCACTGCAACATCATACTCAGGATAATCCTCCTTGAACCCAATAGTAGAAATTAGGCTAACATCGAGTCAAGCAATGGCGAGACATTTGACGATTGGGGACCTACTCTTCCTTCTTACACCGATTGCACAACCGGCGGCGGATACCGAATTCGACATTATGTATATTCTTGGCGCCACACTGCTGGCACGCAGGACGTCCGAACAGGAGGGCGGCCCACTGAGGCTCCGAGAACCCGGGGGAACAGTCTGGTACCCTAGCAGCGGTCCGCGCAGCTTTCCAAACAGAAGAGAAGTTAGGGGAATGTAATGTTACGCGGAGCGCCCTGCTCGTCCAGCTCAAGGCCATGAGATCCTTTGGGGTCAAACAGCGAGTCACCTGAACATAATGACACCATCAGCCCTCGATCAGGATAGATCATGCAAACCGACAGGACCTCAAAGATGATATCCATGGGCATCGAGAGAAGTAGGCTGAAGGACTTCAGAGGTCGCTTACGCAGGGCTTTTCCCGTATCCCTGGCGGGCTTCACCTTGCGTCTCTTTGAAGAGCGGCCTCCGACCGCGATATCTGAAACCGCATCAATCAGGACCTCGGTGCGCATGAGGGGGAGTGCAGACCATTGTCGCTGTCATCGTCGCTGCCACTGCTACTACTACCGTCACTGCCACTGCTTCTATCATCGCCGCTATCGCTGCTCCTATCACCACCGTCCTCAGAGTCTTGTGGCGAAATCCGCCGCCCCGCGTTCCGGGCCTGGCTTCTGGTCAGACGTGTGGAACCATGTCTGCGCCTAAGCTGTTGCTGTTGGCTTCGTGTATTGACCATTATCGAGCACGCGGTCTCAATGGTTTATGTGCGTGTGAGGGTTATATCAGCCTGAGAATCAGGATGGTAAGTGAGCGCTAGAGCGCCGGTAAGTCACGAGGTTGGTATTCCCAACACCCAGCTAAAGGTTTATTTATAGCTGCCAGTGCTGGAGTATACGCATGATTCTCAATACTCACTGGGATGTATGAGATGGGTTCAGTTTTGCGGTTCGATGCACATCGGGAAAATACACTCATTCATTTGCTGGATAAGGATTTTAGTGCCATTTCGTGTGAGTGGACATGATATAGGAACATCATGATGTTTGAGGGTCATTGTAATAGTTTCTTCCACATCTGAGTGGACGGGCAGTCACTTCAGTGACAGAAAGATGATCGGACAACGGGTGCGATAATGCTGGGTGCCAAAATCAAATGGTTTGATGGCTCCCGAGCCATGGGGGATGTGATCTGGTGGCTAGAAAACTATGCACGTCGCTCAGATGTTTGATGACGACGCACTCGCTATGCCAATCATTGAAATAGTCCGCACATCGACAGGACCATGTTGGTACCCCCCTTGAATGATCCATTTCCTCTCGCTTGAAATTCCGCTTCTTCAGGAGACATTTTGTGCCAGTTTGCGTGTCCTTTTGTCGTTCCATACTCGACCTGCTGGGGTGAGCTTGAATTATTGAAGTTGAATATCATATAGGAAGAGTACGATACATCCCGCAGATTTCCAGGATAACACGTTATCAGAACCGCTCGACTCACTTCGGTTGTTTTGCCACATGTTCATCTGGTCCATTTTTTATGTTCTTGCATCCTCCTAGCTTTCTGGGGCTTTCATATTATACCGAGCGAATTGAGAACATGCAAGAACTCTCGAAGAATGATTTGATGAAGGAAAGACCCCACAATAATGCATCACGCGCACGTGTGGTGACAACACGCGAGTATATTTCCCCATGATTCTACTTGGAGTGTGGGCATATGTAAAATACTTTCAAGTCCGTCAGCGGCACCACCTCGAAACGTGTCCAAAGCCCGCATATGATGAAGTTCCTTACGGTTTCACCAAATCCAATGTTACAGTATTGCGTGAACATCCCATCTACCATAATGTCCAAGGTGTCAACAGATATTATGTAGGTCACAATCCAATCATCAGGTGTTCGTCATGATAATAATGTCCAACATGCGTTACACACACCTCGCCGGGGGCGCAATATCCACCGCATTCCACGCATTCGGATACGTGCACCCAGCAATCGGCGTCGGCGCCCCTGCAGTGTCCTGTGCATTAAACCACCCATTCCCGCCCGTCGCCGTAGCACCACTGGCCGTCGGAGGTGGCAGCGGAGGCAGCGTCACGACCGTTCCCGTGGGCGTATACGTCGGGAGCAGTGCTCCAGCGCCCGCGACGCCGGAGATCGAGGTAGGCGGCCACGGGTAGGCAGCGGTGCTGGCAGCCACGATCGTACCCGCACCTGCACCGCCAGTCTGCCACGACTTGAACGCACCGTCGAACTTGGGCCCCGAGATACCCAGCGACTCGCATGTGCCCGAAGCCTCGCGCGGATCGGTGGGCATGAACCCGTTACGCAGCCCAAGCTCGTACGACCACAGCGGCGACTCGACGCGCTTGTTGGTCAGAGACTCGCCAATCTAGAGTTGAGCGTCATTATTGGATGTCTAGGGCACAACTGGGCAGCGCACCTTCCAAGTCCAGAAGAACCAATCTTGCAAAGAGTCCATGCTCGCAAGCGCGAATTTCTTCATCCCGGCCTTGACTCCATCGCTCCACGTCGACGCGTCCTCCCATGGCGCGCAGTTTGGGTATACCACCCCCGACCCCGCAGTGTTACGAAGGAACAACCCGCAATCGTTGAACCCATTGCTGAACTCGCCTGCAATGGTTACGCCAAAGTCCGCACGGCTGCCCATCATGTGAGTGTCGCGTGCTGAGACTAGACCGGAGCATACCTGGTGTTAATGCTCGCAGCCCATCGGTCACATGCTCTTCTTGGCCATACGCCACCCGCTGTAGCGGGGGCTGTACCGGTGTCAATGGTCTCCAAGTCGGATGTCCCGTCGAATGCAAAGTACGGGTGCGTATCAAGGATGATGCGGTCCGAGCCCTCGAGGAACCCCGCCCAGTTCGCGATGCCCCCAAAGCTGTCGTGGATCGAGATGTACGGGCCCTTTCCTGCGCCCGTGCCGGTGATGTTGCGGATCATAGTGTGTGCTTCGAGGAAACTTCTCACTAGTCAGGGTCTGTGCGCAAAGGAACAATAAAGAAGACACACAAGCTGGATAGTTGTGTGCGCCCGATGACAGAAAGCTGAGGCTCGTTCATAAGCCCGAAAATCGGTACGACGTCCACATACTCCGGCTGGGAGATGAACTCAGTGATCACGCGGATGTAATACAGCGCACGCTGTGCATTTGCTATACCCATGGCACCATTCAGGAAGTTCACCTGGCCCTCTTTCCCGGAGTGGTTGAATACTACAGCGTGTCAGACGACCTACTAGAATGATCAGACGGGTGACTGACTGTTCTGTGCACCCGGGATGGTGTGTAAATCGAACTTGACGCGCAGACCGTACTTGCGCGCCCAGCCAAGCAAGCGAAGGATATATTTCCAACTGGTCCGCTCTAGGTACGGCTCACCAGGCCACTTGCCCACGCACCAATACGGGATGGGCAGGCGGATCCAGTTCAGCCCCGCACCAGCAATGTCGGCGATGTCCTTCTCCGTCTACCACTGGGTCAGCTTAAAATAGACTCATATAACAAGGGGCGTACAATGAAAGTCTTGTAGTGCTCCTCGATCTGGTTGAGACCTCCGTTTGCGGTATCAGCCGCCATGAGCGTGCTGAGGGTCCATTCGTCCGTCGAACCGGGGTAGCGCTGAAATAGTGCAGGCGAGATAAAGGGCTCCAGTACAAATAACCCGCCCAGGTTGACGCTATTAGACATTAATCAACAGCAAATGCGGCAGGCACAGCACTGCGCACCCGAAAACGCGATCCTTTCCCCATGTCCAGCTAGTATTCAACGGCGGCGTCCACGAATTTGGACGCGCATCGTTGTTGAACGGGTTCTTGGGATCCGAAGCCCCTACTCGCTTCCATCAGCCCCACAACAACGAACAAGACATATGACCTACAATACCCTCCGAATTTGTTCGTATATACAAACGTGTTGCCATCTTCCATGGTCA
>QGOG01015010.1:0-12405 GCA_003313185.1 Collybia sp. MG36
GTCTAAATCAACGCATGTATTAGTCCAACACCCATACTATACTCGTCCAAGCCTGCATGCCCGTCATGCGCCAATATCGTTGAGTCGCGCGGACACATCCTGTCCACATGTCCCAGATATAAGCGCCCCAGACATCTCACATTTGACAATTTTGCTAAATCTGATTTCCAGCTCAACATAATCCTCAAGTTCATCGAAGATAATCCCAATGCGTTCACATTCGACCTCCCTCCCCATCCCCCATAGTTTAGTAGTATAGCCAAGCAGTACATACGCGGACTCCTGTCCCTCATATGCCCTCCCCTCGTCTCCATCTCGAAACCCCCAATCGCCTCACCAGGCACCTCCCCGTTTGCTTTAGCACTCTCACTAGTAGTACATGCATTTGTAAAAGTTTCAAAGCGTGCCTCGGACGACGCGTACCTCAGCGTCCGTCGGTAAATAAACATATTGAAAAAAATACTCGTCCAAGCGGAATTTGTGTTGTCAGTGTGGGTTGCAGCGCAAGCATCCCGATTCTCGATGATCCCGACGTCCATATTTGGGGTATCTCCACATTTGAGTGCTTGATAGTGGTTGCACATGTAGTGAACACCAGGTGTTGCCAAACAAAGGATGGCGGAGCTCTGAGTCGAGATTCTACTCAAGTCATCCTCCGACTCACGTTCCCGGCTCCGAGTCGCTGCCTAGCCACCAAGATCTCGAGAAGAGCACCAAAGCCATAGCGATGTCAGCTTGGCGCGCAGGGCTCTGCCATGCGAAAGTTGTCCCATTCAAAAAAAAAACACACAACTGGTGGGCTAAGCGATGTCAAATTTCGAGTCCTGACTGTGCGAAATGACGGCATATTGAAACCTTGGCTTGACGACCCCGGCTCCATGGAGGATCAGGCTTCAGGCCTCAGGTGTTGTGACTTGTGTCGGGGATTCGCGCGTAACGCGCGTTTGAAATAAAACATGATTTTGCGGTATACAGCAATGGCACAGGGCGTTTTTGTCTCACTGCAAAACAGTTAGTTTTTGGTCCTGTTTCTGCCGGCTGGTGTCAGCTTCGGCACTCACGTAAGTTGCATTAATTTTGACGTCGCTTAGCTGTGAATGTTTTCCAGACGCGCCCTTGACTCCAATATGAATGTAGCCGTAAACTGACCTTGTCTGATACAATTGCTGGGGAGCTCTTGGCAACTCACCACCATGCTCCAGCTCATCCTATCAGCATGTCTCACCGCCTTGGTCATATCCGTCGCGCGGTGGTACCGAATGCGTATGGCAATGCCCCCTGGGCCATGGGGTGTCCCGTGGATGGGGAACAGACATCAACTGCCACCAGTGAAGTCCTGGCGGAGGTTTGCTGAGTGGAACAAGACATATGGTGTGCATTTACTGCTCTGCGTGTCAACTTCAAGTGTTGATACATTAGAGGACAGGTTCCGTCGTGTCATTCTTCCTTGGGTCCACACCAGTCATTGGTAAGCTCATCGCATTCTGCTCACGATTGCGCTTGACACGACTCTAGTCCTTGGAACCGCCGAGGCCGCATGGGATCTCCTAGAGAAGCGGTCCGAGATATATTCTAGTCGACCGCGGTCTATCATGGGGTATGTCTGAATTGTGCCATCCACACTCTTGATCGACATCCTCAGGGGGGAGATTCTATCCGGGGGTCTGCGTGGACTTATGCTCCCTAACAACGATGTATGGCGCAGGTGGCGCAAGGTATTCCTTGAATCGTTTCCCCATCTGGGTCACATTTGACTACATGTCCAGGTCCTCCACTCCGGCTTCCATGCACGGAAGGCCGAGACATACAAAGACATTCAGTCCCTTGAGTCGAATGTTATGCTGAAGCAAATCCTTCGGACACCCGAGAAGTATGAGTGCTACATGCAGAGGTTGGCCCTCGGTGTCACAAGTAACGGCAGTTCACTAATAAACCCAGATATGCCGCGAGCGTTGTTACATCTGTCACTTATGGACGAAGGATAGAGAGCATAGATGCATATATCGTGAAAGAGAACATGACTCTCGTTGCATGTAAGCATTGGCATGACTGTCTGCGGTCGAGACTTACGTGCCACCTGCTCTAGATTTGGCGAGGTCCGTCTTGACATCATTCTGCAAAAAATGAATAACCAAGCACATCTCTCGTGCTAGTGTGCTGTGAGTAAACCATCAAATCCACTAGTTCCACCTCATATTCGGATAGCATCCCTGGTAAATACCTCGTGGAGTCGTGGCCCTGGCTCCTGAAGCTTCCAGTGCGTCATAATTTGCATGCTCGTGTTTGTTACTGATGGGAGAATACAGCGCTCCCTGCAGTGGTTCCGTCGTGAACCAGAGGCGCGTCGACAAAAGGATATCAAGTTCTTGATGGGCCTCTTGAACGATGTGAAAGCGCGGATGGAGGACGGCACGGTGCCGGACTGCCTAACGGCTCAGGCGGTCTCCAACTTGGACAAGAATGGGATGACTGAGCTCGAGGTGGCCTACGGTGTCGCAGCCCCGTTTGGTGCCGGCATTGAGACAGTGGGTGTCCTCATTCCTCATGACCATCAAAGTGGTGACCGCTTCTGCAGACGGCTGGAAGTCTATCTGTATTCATCCGTAAGCAAACTACTGCATTCGAAGCGCCTAGAACGCCCACCTCGTCATTTAGTCGCGATGCTTCATTATCCGGATGTGATGCGCAAAGCGCAAGCGGAGCTGGATGCGGTCGTGGGATCCGATCGCATGCCTGAATTTGAGGACAAGAGCCAACTGCCCTACATCAGCGCCGTCGTCGATGAAACGCTCCGGTAGGTTCCTCAGATGTAGGCCCTAAAGTTCAACAATAATAACCATGTGATAGGTGGCGCCCGACATTAATTGGCGGGCCGCCTCATGCAGTGATTGCTGACGATGAATACAACGGAATGTGAGTTCTCTATATTGGTGCGACGAAGCCTCGACCACCAATGTCATGATGGCAGGTTCATTCCGAAAGGCTCAACAGTGCTCGCCAATCTCTAGTACGACCCTTCATCGTCATTATTTCTAAACTCACATCCACACCCTAGTGGGATTATGCGGGATCCAGGTTCGCAAATATCACACCCCCAGGATCCGCTTTTCACCCCCCATCATAACTAGCTCGATTCCCATCTCCAGAGGAATTCATCCCGGAGCGCTTCATTGGCTCCACCCTCCCCCGGATGCAGCCATTCGACCTGCCCTTCGGATTCGGTCGGCGTATCTGTCCAGGCATGCACTTCGCACTCAATTCGTTGTTCATCAACATCGCCCGCATCCTTTGGGCATTCGACGTCCTACCCCAACTGGACAGCATTGGGAAGCCCATCTTGCCAGGCAAGTCTGCGCGCTACTCATCGCGTGCGATTGACTGATGGTGAGGCAGATCCCGATAACTTTACTAATGGTCCCACCTCGAAGCCAGTGAGTTTTGATTGCAGACTCGTCCCACGCAGCCCGAGGGTGGTAGAGTGCATCGACTCTGGGTGGCAGGCTGCGCAGTTGAAGCTGGCGGCTTGGCAGTGAGATGGAACATATATAAGATTAATATTTTCTTGGGATTGAGTATGGATACAAGAGTCATCAATATATATACGGTCAACTCAGGCAGGCTGTGTGTGGATGGATTCAATGCTACGGATAGCATTTCGTAGTGCTTCCGTTGTGTGTGTAGAGTGAATTGGGGAGAACATCGAAAAGTGATCACCTGGTGTCTGTTGTGTACCAACCAGGAAGTTCCCGAGAGCATCTCTCCATGCCGATGCTGCCAGGGCAGCGCGATTAGGACTGAGCATCCATTCGGAGCAGGAGCCCGCATTGGACGCCAACTTGGTCTGATCCACACCAGAGAGTGGTTCGGCCGCATTGATGAGATACACGGGTACTTGTAAACCGGAAAATAATGCGCGCTGCCCGCCTTGGCGATCAACATCCCGACTAAGCGACTGTGCATTCATTTTGAGCTGGGTCCGGATAACAGCAGCAAAGCCAGAGGGATGCGATGTAGAAGATGGAATCAGCCTCTCTGCTTCTTGAGGTGTCATGGCAGCGGTTCCAGGAGGTGGGGGGTCCAGCAAGACAACTCCGGACACGAGGTCGGGATGCGCAGCTGCGAGTGCGATAGCAATGGTTCCGCCAAGCGACCAACCACCGACAATGATTCGAGAAGGATGCTGACGGGGTTGGCGACTGAGCCATTGGCGCACAAAGCTGGCGTACTGATCAGCCGCATGGCGGATGCTATGGATTCCAGTGCCATCGCGCAATCCTGGGGAGTGGATTCCAAGAAGGGTGCGATCAATATTTCCCAGTGAGCGGTACGCCAAAGCGGTTCCGCCCCCGTCATGAATGAGAATGAGTGGGAGTGGCCCAGGTTGTGCCTGAATCACCTCGGGATTAGCGCCAATATGATCCAATATGGCTGTTGTACGATCACCAAGACCTTGGGGAGCCGCTCGGGGATGAGAAAAGGACTTTGGATGGATCTCGGACAATAACCTGTCGCTCAATGCTTTCGCAGGTTCGAACTCATTCACGGACAAGTGTAGCGCCTGGAAGATTGTTTGTAGAGTTGTATCGGGCTGAACAAGGAGCTCCCCAGGGAGCTTGCGATCAGGCAGGAGACGCTCCAGTTCAGCACCTATTTCAATGGCTGTGAGCGAGTCAAGACCGATTTCAACCAGCTGACATTTCGGTGTAAGCAAGGTAAAGTAGCACATAGGATTTCTAGTACCTTCTTATCCCATGGGATTTCGATCATTCCCAACGTTGTCCGGACGATATCAATCACATGCCTGCGGCGCTGGTCACCAACCGATTCCTCACTTTCCGCCTTTGGGGTCAGCAGTGGGGAGGGCAAGCTGTTGCTACTACGGAGATCAGGCGATAATGTCGGAGTCATGAGTTCAATATTGTTTCTTGTCCCATTCGGCGCATCCAGTGAAAGAAGTCCTAGGGTCTCGAACAAAGTCTTGAGAGTGGTTCCATCTTGAACAAGCTGTTCCCCAGGAATTTTGCGATCCGGGGTGAGGCTGGAAATCTCGAGGCCGATTTCCACCGCCGTCAGGGAGTCCAGACCAACTTCCGCTAGCTTCAAGATGGCGGTGATCAATGATTGGTAAGAGGAAAGTAATGGGTGCCTACCGGACGATCCTCAGGGAGGTAGACGATACCAAGTGTCTTTTGAACAATGGCAGATATACGTTGGCGTAGTATGTCGTCGGGAGACCGGATGGGCTCTTGATTCATGCTTGGTTCATGCGGAGGCAGATCATAAACGACTTGGGGTACGATAGGATTAGCCCTAGGGGCCACAGTTGCCCCAGACGCTTTTCGAATAATATGTTCAACAGTCGACTGTTTCATACGTCGCATTCTAACACCACGGAAGGTGGCCACTAGTTCCATTTGGTGGTTGAAGGTGAAGACTTGTCCCACAGCGGTGGCATTATCAGTGAGCTCAAATGATGCGTAACTTTCCAGAGAGGGGCTATCACGGAGTCTGTCGAAAACAATCTCCACCTGATCGATTTCACTGGCCACAAAAATCTCGCCGTGGGATCGTAGGGGAGAAGTATTAATAAGGAGGCCGATGAGTTGGCAAGCACGGTCGATGAGGATGGGAGAGAAACGTCGCAAGGCAGCAGGCTCCAAGCCCGATGCTTCTCCTAGCTCATTCGATAAGAGAGCCCAGGCTTGATAGCCATCCTCGGTGAGCCACACACGCCGCATACCTTGACAATGGGCGCCATAGCGGACGGTTTGGCCAAAAAGATCATATGCTAGTCGGGTATCTAGGATGTTCGTCCCCGGAAGGCTCTTCAAGGACTTCAATGGGGCGATGAGTGGCTTCAGCAGGCGAAGTGAGTCGAGGATACGGGCATCATCATATTGGTCAACCTGCACTGATGCATGGACTTGACCACTCATACTGGCTACTTCGAAACTTGAAGATGCCTCGGAAACGGAAATAGCATGGGCTCTCAACCAATCGTTGGTCAAGTTCGAAAAGGGTGTGCTCATCATCAATCGTGATACCCGGAAGGCGGTTTGGGTGTTTTCAGAAGCGGAAAGCGCCAGAGACATGTATACGGATGCTGGGCAGATAGGTTGGCTGGAAACCATGTGGCTTTTCATGATAGGCGAAAGGTCCAAAGACGTAACCTGAGGATGGGAAACGCGCTCGGGGGGTTCCTCGGGGGCCACATTTGTTTTCCGGACAGGGTATGAATGGGGTTGAAGCTTGAATGGATATCTGGGCAAGTCGATGTGACGCCGGGTGGGATTCACATCGCGATGAAATGCCGGGAAGTTGATAAGGTGTCCTGTGGTAAACATACTTATCATTGCGTCCAGAGCGGTGTCCCAGCCATCAACGTCCTTGCGCTGTGAGGGAACCTTCGTCTCCCCAGAAGTCGGGATAAACCCGAGGGTCGTCGAATGGGGGCCGATCTCAATCCAATCTGGCTGGGCAACGCCAGCGGCCTCGTTGCCCAGCTGGTAGTCTAGGATCGCCGTCCCGAACTGATTCGTCCCTCGGCAGTGCTGGAACAGATAGCCGGGCTGTAATAAGGCATTATCACCTGGATGGCACACACGGCCCAATGGTCCTGACAACAATGTGCATTGCGAGGGATGGAATCGAGTGGCTTCGCACTTGGCCAAAAACTCCCCCTGTAAAGGTTCCACGAAGCGGGAATGAAATGCTGCTCTCATGTTGTCCACCATGCGCCAGCGGGAGGTCGGGTGACGGGGCTTGACGACATCCTCGTAGAAGATCGCCAAGTCCTCGGGTGTGCCTGCAAGCGTCACTCGGTCGCTAGTGTTGATGCATGCGAGCTCTACCTCCGTCGCTTTCTGCAGTCCGAGGAGCTCATGAACAACCTTCAGTGGCAGCTGAAGCGCTGCCATCCTACTTGGTGTCGCACAACATTTCTCTCGGATGAGGGCGGCACGCGTTCCCACGAGTGCCAATGCATCCCGGAGCGTGATGACCCCTGCCTGCACAAGCGCATTGTATTCTCCGAAGCTGTGGCCAGCAACGACCGTGGGCGTGACGCCCCAGGCGGACCACATTGCTGCGAGACCCGCCTGTAATGCGAATAATTCGAGAATCTCAAGATCCTCAGGTGCGACAAGCTTCTCGTCTTCCGACATCTGAAAACAGCTATCCACCACGGAGGAGAACGCCGCGGATATATCATAGACGGAAGTTTTGCGAGGATCAAGACGTGGACCACCTTGTCCCGAGAAACAAAAGCCAACTGTGCGCTTTTCACGGGACGTAGTGTCGATAATAGTCAATGTATTCCCGTCAAGTTTTCCCGTGAGATCCGCTGTCGATTTGGCACGGAGTATCGCGACATGGGAATGCAATATACGCCTTGTGGTAGTCGCGTAAGAGAGGTCCGCCAATGGTGCCGATGCGCCATCATTACATAGCCAATCGCTGTATGTACCAGCAAGCGAGAGGAGCGCCGACCGGTCCTTGCCAGACACCAAAAAAGGAAGCGGAATATCCCTGGGTGCTGGAGTTGGCGTAGAGTGCACCCCCGCGTCCTCAATGACCATGTGTCCAGCATATCCTGATGCGCCGAAGTTGCTCACAGTGGCAATTCGACGGCGCGGACTCCAATCCTGTTCCCGGTCGCTAATTCTGATCGAGTGGTGATCGAAGAATGGTGTCAAACGTGGGTTAAGATTGGCTGGGCTAAAATTCGCCTGAGGGGCAATCTTCCGGTACCGCATCATTGCGAGGACTTTGAAAAGACTAATGGCCCCCGATGCCGCCTCAGAGTGTCCAACATTACCCTTAATTGACCCAATCACAAGGGGGTTGTCCTGCCCACGGCTGGCAGGTGGAGCTAACACTGAGCAGATGGAATACAACTCAGCCGGGTCACCCTGCTGCGTACCGGGACCGTGAGCTTCGACAAATGTGATGTCGGCAGGGTCAATCCCCGACGAAGCGACCGCCTGTGCTAAACTTGTTGCCTGTAGAGGGCCATCGGGTCGGACAATGGAACGCGGGCTTGACATATTCCCGGCTCCCATGCCTCGGATGATGCCGTGAATGCGATCACCGTCGCGAACTGCATCCGACAAACGCTTCAACACAGCAAGTCCGCAGGCCTCGGCCCGGCAGTAGCCTCCGCCATCTGCGAGGAATGGCTTGCATTGCCCTGTGGGGTCGAGAAATCCAGCAAGCTTGAGCGACATAACGGTGGGCGGAGCGGAGATAGGCGTCATGACATGCACTCCGCCTGCGATTGCGGCACGACATTCGCCTGACGCGAGTGCACGACATGCGTCGTTGAAGGCCGTCATCGCACCAGCACAGACGGTATCAACGGAGACTGAAGGCCCGTGTAAGCCGAAATGGTGGCTGATTTGCCCAGCAAGGAAGGCTCTCTGGGTCCGCACCAGGTGATAGATGTCGATAGGGTAACTATTTGGATCCTGTCGCAATCCTTAGCATGGATAATGCGATGAAATTCGGGAGGGCTACCTTGAAGAAATCATCCGTCGCGGAGCCAATGTATACCCCGAAGGAGGAGGGGTCGAGCGATGAACAAGCTGCACCACTGAATCCGGCATCCTCCAATGCCTCATGTGCGACATGGAGCAAGAGCTTCTGCTGCACATCCATACATGCACTATCACGTTTACTCACACCGAAGTAGGACTCGTCCAGGCCCGGCGTCTCATCCAGGAGATTCCCATGTAGGGTCTCTCGCGCATTGGGCGTGACGGAGAACATGGCATCGAAGTCCTTTGAATTGAATCTGCGTAGGAAGCGCGGGTCGGTGAAGAGGCGATCATGATGTGATTTTCGTTCGATGATGGTGTCCCACAAGGAGGCAAGGTCATTGATGCCACCTGGTGCGCGCATGCCAATGCCGACGACAGCAATGGGCTCGAAGGGAGTGACGACTCCGGGGTTGGGGGAGCAGGATGTCATGATTCACCTTTCTTCGTGCCAGACGCAGGGGTAGGAAGGTGGTAATAACGAGAGGTGGTGATAGTGGGAGTTCTCCGAACGATATGCAAACGTTGGTTAGCGGATAGAAGTGGAGAAGGAAATACACTCTCCATTTGATCAACCCCACATTAAGTGCCTATACATTTCATGACTAGTTCTGGTCAGCCAAATGATTGTTCCGAACTGGCCGTACACCACATTGGATACGATTGAAAAGAATTCGGATAGTTGGTCTTCTATCACTGTCCAACATTCATAGATTCTGATTCGGAAAAGGTCTCCATCAAAGTTATGGAGGAGCATGAGGGAAGTCATACCAACAGCGAATCTGTGTTTCCGGCTCATCTGAAAAATGTATTGGAGTAAGTGTGTTTGAGACATTTGATGCCGTATCATCCATGGCATCGGGGTCTAAATATAACCCCAGTCATAGCCTGTTAGCCAGCGAGATGATCGCTTGATGTTCGGAGACATTTCTCATGCCACGTGTAGATGGGCCAGGGAGGTTGATTAAATGCCAAGCGCTAAGCGCTAATCTCAGGTGAGTACCTGAGTACATTCCTGGTACATTCTGATATAATGATGGATGACTAGGACTGATCAGAGATCCACCCGAGGGAGGAAAGCACATACTGATGGCCCACAACTGTCTATAACCGCCTTCTACACAAAGGTGTTTCGCGAATTGATCTTCCCAGCCCATCGATTTTCAGACAGCTATTTGTAGGGTCTAGCTCCTGTTCATTTACCCCCAAAAGATACTGGGACGTTGTTAGTTCTTCACCCATAACCGAATCCCCTTCCCCAAGTTCACAGCAGGAGCGCCCCGATGATCAAAAGTATTGTAAGCGGATGAAAACTTGGATGATTTCAGGGCATCCATTGCTAAGTTCACCATAGCCAAGCAAATCGCAGATTCTCGTTTTGGGGGGAGGACCTGCGGGCAGCTATGCGGCGACCGTTCTGGCCCGAGAAGGATTCAATGTAGTCCTCCTGGAGGCTGCCAAATTCCCTCGGTACGGACAGCCGCTACTACCATTGACTTTCCTGACTGTTCAGATAGGTATCATATTGGAGAGAGCATGCTGCCGTCATGTCGCCAATTCCTGAAATTCATCGACCTGGAGGATACCATCAAGAACTATGGTTTCTGCAAGAAGGTGAATTGAATTTACATTGGTTAAGGATCATACAGAACCCTCTTCGCAGCCAGGAGCAACCCTAAAACTGGCGGGCGAGAAAAGAGAAGCCTGTATGTCGCATATTTCCTACTTTGAAGGACCAAATCTAAGTGTCGCAGATACGGATTTTGTTAGGATAAGTCCGGATAATGGGGCCTGGAATGTGGTCAGTTCATATATACAAAGGGGCTCAACTCCACCTGACAGGTTCTGCCATAGACACGAGCCGATTTCGATGAGATCCTTCTCCGGAACGCCGAGAAGGCTGGCGTGCACGTCTTCGAAGAAACAAGGGCACTTTCAATTATCTTCGTTGATAACAACCCCAAAGGCCGACCAGTAGCTGCCAAATGGGAAAATGTGGTCGACCGAAATCTCACTGGAACCATTGCATTTGATTACCTCGTCGATGCCACTGGTCGCGAAGGGATTATGGCACAAAAATATCTCAAACATAGGAAAATGAATACCAGTTTACGAAACATTGCTTGCTGGGGATATTGGAAAGGAACTGGAATGTATGGGGCGGGGACAAAGCGGGAAAATGCGCCTTGGTTTGAGGCGTTGACAGGTACCCCTCGATTAGTGGCGTTGTCTTGTGGGAAGGCTGAAAATACCTCGCAGATCAGTCAGGGTGGAATTGGTTTATACCCCTGCACAATGGCATGACGTCGGTTGGGGTCGTCATGAACGAGGCAATGGGTAATCAACGAAAGGAAGCCACGAAAATAGCAAATGGAGGGATTGCGCCAACACTCAAGCAGCATTACTTGAATTGCTTGCAGCTGAGCCCAAGCCTTGTAGAACTACTGGGTGACGGTCATCTCATCGAGGATGGCCCGTATCCAGTTGTGCAGAGTGCGAGCGATTTCAGCTACAACGCACCAACGTACTCTGGGGATCATTACCGCCTGATTGGGGATGCTGCAGGTGTGGGCCTTGCCTTGACTCGCGATTCATGTTTGATTGAAATAGCGGTGTTTAGCTTTTATTGACCCATTCTTCTCGTCTGGGGTACATTTGGCATTTACGGGAGGGCTGGCTGCTGCGGTGTCTATCGCGTCGTCGATTCGGGGGGAGTTTGAGGAGGCTGAAGTCTGCCAATATCATGACGCTAAAATTGGCATCGCTTACACAAGGCGCGTGGACTTGTTGATTGGTCTGGGGAAAATTTGACGGATTATTCAGGTTCCTTGTTGTTGTGCTGAGCGCGTATAAGCAAATGCGGGCCCAGGACCTGCCTGTGCTCTCCGATTTCGAGGAAGATAACTTTGATAGGGCATTTGAAATCATCAGGCCGGGTAGGCAGGCCAACTTGACCCCACAGCGGGAAACTGACACATCTTCTAGTGATACAGGGCGACGCAGATGTTGGAAAGCGCATATCCGAGGATGAATTACAGAAGACAATCACATTCTGTGGGGGAGTATTTTTGCCAGTCGACCCAGAACTACACGCGCGCGTGGCACCAAGGCTAGATAGCAAGCTGCTTGACCCAAATGGACCAATCGTGACACCGGAGGAAATCGAGAGATTGGTACCAAACGACATCGAAGCGCAGCTTGTGCTCAAGGAGATAAATGGACGCAAGGGCGCGGGAAGAGCATTCTCATCCATTGGCAGTTTCAGTGATGAAGTCGCGGCAGGTTTCTCAGCTCGTGTGGACAAAGGGTATTTGGGGCTGATCCGGGACGGCTCAAAGGTGAAAACACAGACCACGTCCCAGAAACCACCCACAGAGAGCTCCAAGGAGCGCGGGATGCTTTCTTATGTTTCTGGCTGGTCGTCGGCCGCCCTGGGCAATTCCCATCTGCTTATTCCCCTTGTTGTAGCTATCCCCGCACTTCTTTACCCGATACTTTATAGATACAAATCCTGAAGCTTATGTACCGTCAGGGGATGTAGAGTAACGTATTTTTATTTTCACCTATGCAGTTGTGCGGTATGAGTTGCAGATGTACCGGCGGGCGGGAAAAACAGATAAATATGGCAGCTTTTTCTACCGACTCTTGCATAGACCCGATCTCATGTCGCATTGTGTAGTGATGAAAATCGCCAATACAAAGGGGAGCCAGGTGGACCCAACTGGGCGGAAATGCGGCCTGATTGCTGGCTGGGGATAGGCCAACGAGCACATCGCCATAGATTTGAATCCGAAGCTGCATGGAGGTAGTGCTGCCCATCTGGATGCGACAGAATTATCGTGTGTTCGTTGGTGATTGGTGGCAAGTTGGG
>QGOG01015033.1:0-11919 GCA_003313185.1 Collybia sp. MG36
ATGGGGTAGTTTGAGCGTGCCAAAGACCCTGTGTCTCGTTACCAACCACAGCGAAAAGGTCTCTTTGTGTGATTCCATGGATAGTGGGAAAACCATGGTGTGGGACTGGCAGGAGGTCAAGAGACCCTCTCAGATCCTCAGGATCCAGCTCGTTAGCTGCGGCAGCAGAGTTGGACGGGGGCGGGACAGTGGTTTGCGTGATTGCAAGGGGTAATTGGGCCGGGGTATCTTCCCTGGTTTCGCGCGTCTGTGTCCCAGCGCTAGTCCCTGTTTGGGTGCCGACTGAGGTGAGGAGCTCAGTCGTTATAATCTGTCGTTTTGATGGACTGTTCAGTTGCTCGTCAGCGCTATGCTTCTGACCGCTTCTTTGACTGCTGGAGGGGCCTGGGTGCGACATAGGGCCTGATATATCGTCAACATTCGCCATCTCTTCATCCTGATCATGGAGGGCGTCGGACGAGTTGTGAGGTATGATGTTCGCCGACATGGGTGTTGGGATTTGAGCAACTTGCTTATCTAACTCATCCCAAATTCCATGATCCGATTTCTAGATAAGGATGCCAATTGCAACCAGTTACTTACCATACTTATCGACGGTCGTACATCTGTACATGTACTTACACCCAAACTTCGTAATTGAAGTCAGGATCTCGGGGTGATCATCCCAAAGCACCCGATGGCCTCAACAACTCATCAAGCTCCTCAATCAACCCACGCGACTTCAACGAACGAGGAGTTATTGAACAAAGGAATGGGTCGGGGTGGCTGGGAGGGTGAGCTGATTTTATTCAGTGGGTTCTGGTAAGACGCACCTAGACGCCCCGTCGGAATACTTCCCTTCGATCTCGATGTCGTTCCCCTGGGAGTCTTTGGCCTTGCTAATATTCAATGTGGCCAGAACATTGGCGATAGCGAGCCAAACCTAGAAACCACTATGGGTCAACCGGGGGGTGTATCGTGATTTCTGACGCACCGATGAGCTGGCCAAGTGACGCCCAACACACACGCTAAGCCATCGTTGGCAAATTATCTATGTATGAGCGATGGCAGTGTACACACCGTCTCCCAAATCCAAACGTCAGAACCGTATCGTCATCATTGAGTTTACCATCGTCAAAATACCTCTCGGGCCAGAAGCTGTCCGGATCCTTGTAAACCTTTTCATCATGCGTCATGGCCCTATCGCAATATTAAGTTTCGGATCTGTGAAAGGCCGACTTTCATGCGCACCAGATGTTGGGAAGCACAACTGAGCCTGAAAACGAGGTCAGATATGGCCCGGGTGGTGAGGGATATAATGACCTTTCGGAATGAAGAATCCCTTGTAAACATCGTCATCTGTCGAAGTGTGGGGGAGCCCTAGAGGAAGGACGGGACGCCAACGCATCACCTCTCGGTACACTGCCTCCACATACGGCAGCGATGCTCGATCACCCAACTCTGGCAGGCGATCATTTCCGATGACGGCATCAATCTCACTCTGAGCCTTGCGTTGCACGTCAGGGCTAATGGCCATTGCATAGAAGAACGTCGCAATGGAGGATGAAGTCTGTTGTTAGCAAGGTTATCATTGCCCAACTAGCGGGATATATGAGAAACTGACGGTCTCGGCCCCGGCTACCCCACGTGCTACATTAAGAAGTGCGATGAAATTATGTAGAAAAGGGGGCGAACCTGCGTATGCCGTCATAGCGACACCCTTGAGGATAGCCTCGTGCTCGATTGATCCACCATCGGCATCATTGGCCTCCAACAGGCTGCCCAATAGCGACGGCTCTCCAGTCCCATCCTTCTGAGCATGGCCAACATCAGGACAGGCATCATTGGGCCAGCGGGAATGAATACCATATTTTTCCGAACCATGTCAGATGTAGCTTCCCGCATCTCACGCGCCATCGACCGAACCTCACGTGCGATCTGGTGGAACCTTGCCCCCGGAAACCAGGCAGGAATGTGCCGAAGTGCGGGGATCATGTTGACGAGCGCCGCGCCGGGAAGCACGGCTCTCGTGGCACGATCGTTGGCTTCCTCGACTAGGCGCACATATTTGTCGTCCATTCCTGAAACATTATGACCATACACAATTGCCATGATAATGGCTGCCGAAACCCTGTTTTATGGATAAGAATCGGGAATTTGTTACTCACAATATGAACGGCTCACGTGCGGATGTGCATATGGAACTTGTCTGGGTCCTCCAGGATGTTTCTCAACATTTGGCGAATCTTATTCATTTGAATCGGTGCGTATAGTGCTGCTGCATCCTTCCTGAAGCTTTGCTGAAAGATGCGTCGGTGGCGCCGCCACAGATCTCCATGAGGCAGAAGTGAGGTCGAGGTGGCCGTGATGTCCATCCTGTAGAAAATGAAGAGCAGGAAATCGAAATTGAGATGAACCCACAACTCGAGCATCGGAAAGATTGGGCGACTTGAATAATTTGAAGCCCTCTTTTCCATGATTTCGGCAGCAGCTTCGAGTGAATTCAGAACCACGACATGCTGGCCTAACACTTCAGCATGGAGAATGTCGCCTGTGAACAGTGGTCAGTAACGAGAACCCGGAGGATTGAATTCGCCGACGAACTCTTGTAGGTTTCTGTCCATTTCGCATACGTGAGCCAGCCAGTTTGGGTTGGGAGGTCGAGGGCATTTCCGATCAGGAGTTTCGGCTTTGGGCCTGGCGGGAACGGTAAGCGGCTGCGTCTATTGATTGACAGCAGGCAGCGCCTGCAAACATATGCCAAAACGATGACGGCAGATAGCGATATAAAAGGATGATCCATGTTTGAGTTATCACTTCAAATTATAGTGGGGAGTAGCCACCACTTCGATTTATGTACCACCCCCGACCGAGTCAGCTTGGTGCGGTTCCGGATTCCCTATGAGTCGGAGTAAAACTTTCATCCCGATGGAGCCAGTCGTATCACCAAGCTCGGAGATGAGTCTTCGCCATGTTCTTCGGAATTGCCACTTCCCTACCTCCATGCTTTATATCCATCATGGGTGGAATGCGCTTAAACTCAAAGATTCATGTAAGCTTTGGATTTCAGAAACATGGGCCTGTTTGCGCTCGAATCAGTATTTTTGATACATGTCCCCCACATGGGAAAATGGGCTCGGCCACAGGCGATCGGCGAGACATCATTCCTGATTTTTACTCGAAGCAACTTGCTCCGTCAACGCCTTCTTTTGCGAGTAAGAAGACATGTGCCATGAATACGGGAGGCAGGACGGGGGCGACGAGGGCCCTACAGGCGAACGTGCCCGGGGTCGAAAAAGAGCTGGAAATAGGACGCAAGGTGCGGACCCACAATGGGATGGCGGGGTGTTCGTGGTCTTATGATATCGCAGAAAGATCAGGACTTGGCATCCTGGTGGCCCGGTCACATTCACATGAAGCGATTGGGAGAAAAATTGAATGTGGATGATGTGAGGCGCGTGCGTCTTTTCTGACTGGACAATGGCGACGGGTTGCGCGTGGGGTTAACGGTCCCGAAGGTTCGGACGACGGGAGGTGATAAATCCCGTCCAGAGCGGATTTTCGGGTCCGCTATAGAGCTCGGTATGTCAGGTTACCTTTTGGAATGACTCACGAAACGCATTGGCTTCCCGAATGGTCAGCACAATACCCCTCTCCATCACCCGTTGATCCCACTTTCGAATGAATCGCTTGCGTCCGCCACCGAATCCCAAAGGCCCGAGAAATGCTCCCAGCTTTCATATCGATGCCCCCAAATTGGAACCCAGCCCAGCTTAGCGTTTGTATCTCAGGGCGTGAGTCGGGCGTTCCCATCAGGTTTTCTTCTTATGACGTGGTAAATATTTTGATGAGCAGCATGCGTGGGATTCCCGGTAGAGAAGCCGGATGGTAAAAGCCGCTATTCTAAGTACTTCCAGAAGGTGTAGGCTCGTGGTTGGCGTTGGGCAGAGTGGGCAGTGGATAGGGATGTTTGTGCAAGGTGAGCGTTCCATGCATTTGATGCTTGCCAGTAAGATATGTTCTCACAATGATATATGCGCAGCTTGAGACAATTGATGCCGATTTTGAGCCAGATTCTCTCAACAGCTGCACCCTGCACGCGCCCCGGCCACACTTGCCGCATGGATTGACATCAATCTAGATTCAAAGGTGTAGTCCATTCATAAATTTTATTCACCGTTACCGTTACGCCAGATTTCAATTCAGAAGATGTAAATACATACCAAACCAAATACAGGAATTGCAAACTGCTCATATTGTGCCCGGCGAGTGAATCATCTAGCTAGAAATCATTCGTCAGAGCTGATGAGCTCGCGCGCCTTTGGTGACCGGGCGGTAATGGAACAAGGGAATGGATAAGGATGGCTTCAAGGGACATATAAACATCGGACAGCACGATACTCAAACAGGTTCTAGAAGCACGCACCTGATCACTCCGTCTGTATACCTCCCCTCAATCTCAATGTCCTTCCCCTCGGCGTCTTTGGCTTTCGCGACATTCAGTGTTGCAAGAACACTCGCAATGATGAGCCAGACCTAGAAATGGCTGTGAGTGATCGAAATGCGGAGGAACTTTACTATCTGATGTACTGTTGAGCTGGCTAGGTGACGCCCAACGCAGACGCTGAGGGATTGTCAGCTGTGGCCACCTTCCTGAGGCTCAGTGGTGACTGTGGCATGATACATACCGTCTTCCGAACCCATATGCTAGAATTGTATCGTGAGTGTTCAATTCGCCATGGTCATCGAAATGTCTCTCGGGTCGGAATATATCAGGATCCTTGTAGACATTCTCGTCACGGGTCATGGCCCTATTTCGGTGCTTTTTCAATTTGGAATTCTAGCAGGCAAATAGGTATACGCACCAGATATTGGCAAACACGATCGAGCCTGAGGGCGAGATTAGAGATGGCCTTCCTTTGCTGAGAGAGGAGAATGACCTTTCGGGATGAAGAAGCCTTTATAAACATCATCGCCAGTCGAAGTGTGAGGGAGCCCCATAGGCAGAACAGGCTGCCAACGCATCACCTCTCGGTACAATGCCTCTACATATGGGAGTGACGATCGGTCGTTAGTATCTGGCAGGCGGCCAGTGCCAATGACCGCATCAATCTCTCCTTGCGCCTTCCGCTGCGCGCCGGGGTTGGTGGCCATGGCGTAGAAGAAGGTCGCGATGGCAGAGACAGTCTGGTAGATCATCGTTGGACGGTCAATAAAAGCGGTGAGAAACTGACAGTATCGGCTCCCGCTGAGGACACTCATAATTCAGAAATGGAAAACAACCACGCTGGGGAAGGTCAACGGACCTGCATAGGCTGTTGCAGACACGCCCTTGAGAATAGTCTCATATTCGGCGGATCCACCATTTGCATCATTAGCCTCGAGCAGGCTCGCCAACAATGATGGCTCTCCGGTTCCTTCTCTCTACCGAGCGACATTAGAATGGAGGGCGAGTGGTTTGGTCAGCGTCAGAATGATACCATATTCTTCCGGACAAAGTCGAATGTGGTATTCTGCATCTGATATGTCAACTCCCTGATCTTGCCGGCGACCTGGTGGAATCTCGCCCCCGGGAACCAGGGAGGGATGTGTCGGAGCGCGGGAATTGTGTTCACCAGCGCCGTACCGGGAAGTACTGCTTTCGCTGCGTGGTCGATTGCCTCTTCGGCGATGAGCACAAACTTATCGTTCATTGCAGTGATATCAAGGCCATACACAATAGCCATGATAACTGCAGCCGCGACACTATTTTATGGGTAGAATGTGAAGGGTGCTATCTCCAATCACCCAGGGCTCACGTTCGGATATGCATCTGGAGATCGTCCGGGCTCACCAGGAGACCTCTCAGCATCTGACGGACTTTTTCCATTTGGATGGGTTCATATACTACGGCTGCATCTTTATTGAAGCTTTGCTGAAAGATACGTCGATGGCGTCGCCATAGGTCCCCATGGGGTAGAACCACTACGTTGAAGTTACACCAATCCATCCTGGCGGTGAGATAAATCATGTCAACGATGGGCCCTGGATGAACTTACAGCTCCAACATTGGCAGGGCTGGGCGGCTGGAATAGATCAATGCCCTTCGCTCCAAGAGTTCGATGGCATCTTCGAGCGAATGTAGCACAATGATGTGCTGCCCAAGTACCTCAACGTGAAGAATGTCGCCTGCGGGACATACTAGTCAATAGCAGCTCGAAGCACTCAAGTCACCAACAGACTCTTGTAGGTCGCTGTCCATTCAGCGTACGTGAGCCAGGCCGTTCGAGTTGGAAGTTCAAGCGCATTTCCGATGAGGGGTTTCGGCTTCGGTCCCGGGGGAAATGGGAGGCGGCTGCGCGATTTCGTTGACTGCAGGTAGCGCCTGCAGACGTACCCCACCACGAAAACAGTCAGTAGTGATATCAGGGGGTTCATGTCTAGACTATGATGGGAGGAACAGGAATGCTACTTCGACTTTTATTTATCGCGTGGGGACTAGTGGTATCAGCTGAATGTCACCCACCGGGCGGTCGTGGGGATGGAGTGTGCTTATCCGGGAACTGCAGGTTCCCGTGGCGCAGCATGGTGTGTTTTAGAAGTACACTGTATGAACCAAGTGCCCTGTCATGCATATGATTGTGGCGTACATATATATGCATATCGGTTGGGGTGGTTATAAATATAGATAGATGTCTTGGTGGTGGGATCGATGTGAACGAAGATTGATAGATCCCCGCGAGCATATTTGGCTTCAACCCCGAAAACAAACAATATACCCTGTGCCAGGGTACATATGCGCTGGATTCCGGACATGCATCTCAACTTCTCTAGATAAATTGAACCTAAAGACCAGACAGACGATGAAATAATATTGTTCCGCCCCCAAAATTATGCAAGTACAGAGCATGTAGAATGAATCATCATTATAATGGGGCCCATCCCGAAATCATTTCAACAATCCCGCGGTTGTTCGTCGTGCCCATAAAAGCGGCCTCAAGCACATGCTTGGCCAACTCGTGTACCTCAAACCTGTTCTTGCAGTGAACCGGTTCTGGCTGCTTCTCCTCAAATTCAGCAAACTCCGCAAGCAGCTCGTCCAGGCGGAAATCCGAGTCGATGTCTGGCTCTTGTCGGCCAAAGGTACGTGTAATAAACTGCAAGTGGGGGATGCAACTATCAGGCCATGGTTAGACCGGCTGAATTACCCTTCTTACCTTGTCTTTGTCGTCGTCGTCCTCAGCGAAGGAATCCGCTATTTTGACAGCATCCTGACGACTGGGGTCCTCATGCATCCAGGAGACACGCGAGGTGTCTAGATCGATGAGGCGGAGGTAGGCTGCGTCTGCGGTGATATCATCCCATTCGGCTTGGATGTAACCTATCATATTGTTGGCAATCTTCGTGGGGGAATCATTAGATCATATGTATACTGGGCTGCGAAACTTACTATGTCCGCCGCGTCCTGGCTCCCGGGAGGAACCACATCTCCAGAAACCAGCGATAAGTAGGCTAGCATGAGTCCATCTTGCGTCTACCCATTTTCGTCATGTTACTGCTTGGGCCGGGTGGTTTCAATGGGAACATACCTTGATGGCAGCGCACATCATTTCGTAGTACTGAAATTATTCCTCGATATATGCCGCTTGTTATGAGCTTGGTACACGCACCTTCGAAATGATGCGCCGCACAAAGAGGTCCGTGATGGCGTCTTTTAGCAATTGACTTTGCTTCCTTTCCTCGAAGAACTGGAAACACACGAGCGTTCATGTCTTGGCTCTGAGGAGGCAAAGAGTCGTACCGAGAATGTGATAATGAAAGCGTCAGCTATTAGTCCAAATATCTCCACATATCTCAGCACGCGAGCAGCTCGAGAAGTGTATCTGAAAACTTTAGCGTCTGAGAGGATATCTGTCGAAACCAATGGTGAGATGGCTACCACCGGCGCTGGGTCGGAACATACCTGCGGCTGCTGCGGCGCTTCTAGACGCGGCTCTGAACGCCGCGCGACCGAGGTCTACGTTTCTGAGGAGCAGGATAAATGCCCCTGTGGGTGGAATAGCACACCAAGTCAATGTTTCTGAATAGGATCGAATCGAATCAACGACATACGTCCAAACGAGCGCATTGTAACTATCACATGGCCTTCGGGGGAGGTTGGTTGAACGTGTGCACGGGACAATAAACCAATACTAACCTGATGACAAGAACCTGACTATTGGCATAGCTAGTGGAATCCAAGAATAAGCGACACGATAAAGAGTTGGGGTATGCAACATTACCCCTTCGTGTAACACCACCTGGTGTTGACGCTGTCAGCAAATGAAACAGAAGACTTTGACCGGATACTCACTTGTGAGTAAGATGATAGTGACGACCACTGTTCCAGGCTATGATGAGAGGGGGGCATAAGCATGATAGTCTATGACCTACTGAAGGCGGCATCAGTGCCTTCTGTAATTGCAGCGCTCGTTTTAGCAAGCTATACAATATCAGCGACGCAATTCTTCGATAGTGATATGAGCTTTCACTGACTTGCTCGAAGACCCTCCTCTCCTCAGCAGTTAGACTCGCCTCGAGTTTCTTCTTGAGTTCGTCGAAAGTCTGCATCTTATTTTTCTTGAGGATCGCATTGATGAATGGGACCATGCGCTGATCAGCAGTTTTCATGTCTTTCTCGTAGTCCTGGACAACTTTTTGCAGAAAGCTGATATCATTCGAGAGCTGCAAGCTTCGGTCACGGCGGTTGATGTTGTCGGGATACCAAACTGCAAAATATCAGCATTTTGAGAAGGACGAGGGGCTGGGACACCTACAGCCCATCTTGTAGAGAAAGCTCGGAGGGAAGCACTGGTGTTGGAGTGTAAGTTGGAGTGTAAGTTATAGAAATGCTGAGGCCGGGCGGGAAATTTATAGTGCTCTGGTATTGAATCCGTGGCTCCGCAGGTAGCTGTTTGCGGAGCGAGCACTACAAACAATGGTATATTGGGAACTTGTTCCTTGCATCAACCGGGAGAACATTGCAGATGTGCTGCGGGCCGACACAGTTGTCCGCATTGAATGCGTTGAATGTGCTGGTAGACACGGGCTTCTTTAGGTCCGAGCTGGTGTTATAAATAGCTTCGTATGTTTTTTTTTTTTGACAAATAGTGGATGCCAAGATACTCGACTTTTCTCAAATGTTCAGAGGTTGATTCTGAGACCTGCAGACTGGTTCCAAGGGACTTGTGAAGTGGATTCTGGCCACTAGAATTTCATTTGGGACGAGTCTGAAGAGTTTGGGTCGGGATAATTGCCCAACTTATGTGCCTGACTCTGGTCAGGAATACAAGTGCTGCTCGTATACTCACATCAGAACATATGATCCGGATGGCCATAATGGTATCAGAAGACTGACAATGTGAACCATCCATGCGAAGTCTCCAGCGGCATTATACGTCAGACCCGATGAGTTCGCGCGACCTCAACAAACGAGGAGTATGACTTTGGGGAACGGAAGAATCGGCACAACGTACTTGACTGTGAAGCGCATCTGATTGGTACCTCGTCCGACTCTGGATACATTTCTCCAATTTGGTTTCCCCGGCTCTCGCAACACGAATTGGCTGGAATATTGGTGACAATGAGCCGGAGTAAACTCGCGGGGACGACAGGTAGGAGGAGGGAAATGCGGCCATGGAGGATGGTTGCTGAGCGCTGAGCGTTGATTCATAATTGAAATTGTTGAGCGCTGGGCATCGGCATGATGTTCAGTTTGGGGCGATGTCGGGGGGGGATATTATGTAATCGTTGATGATACCCGGCCCGACTCGGAGTCCACCACTTGCCTTCCGTTTACATCGTCGCCATCGCCACAGGCTACTCATAGAGTTTTTGAAGCGCCAAAGACTGCGGCCACGGAACCTCCACTCACATCGTCGTTGCCGCGCTCATCGCTCATACTAGCTTCTGGCCTCCACAGGATATGGTGCACCGTACCCCACCCCCTGATGGTTGTGTTTATATCGTGCGGCGCGTTCCAGTAAATTTGAACACAGCCTACAATAGCCCCAAAAGAGCACAACATCAACGTTTTAACCCCCAGGCGTAGTATGCCATCGTCGCATAATCCGAATCTGCCCGAGTCGTCGGTTCAGCCCTCGTTCCAATTACCACAGGGTTAAATTTGAATACGATTCAATTATCTCCAATTGCTTCCGCTCCGCTGCAGGTACACTGATCCAAGAAACGTTGGTAGGTTTTCATGCAATCTCTCCTACGAGCACCAAGCCAAGGTAACCCATCCGTCTTCAGAAAATGGAGCTATCACCCAACATTCAATTGACCCAACCCCTCATCCTTATTGTCTACCGGAATTGGCAAGGACAGTGAAATGTGAGTTATTGAGACGCCAAGTGGGAGATTTATAGTGGTTGGAACTCATTGGACATTGGATCCGTGTCGCCGCAGATATCTGTTTGCAGAGCGAATGTTGTCAATGGTTATACATCGAAGGCCCGTTCCCGCATATATTAGACGCAGACCTCTTTGGGACCGATAGTCCACAACGGCGGGCATTCTCAAACGCCTGGGTCTTACCGATATGAATAGCTCCATGATTTCTAAAAACGAAAAGAATACACAATCGACTTATCTCCATGAATCGCGATGCAATACAGAGACATGGTCTGGAAGTCTGGATTCTGAGACCAGGAAATCCGGAGGGAGGTTCCAAGGGGAAGTAACTCCCGAACCGGATTCTGGCCGCCATGTAGAGAGCAGATCTGGATGCGGGACGATTGTTGGCGATCCCAACTTTCCCCGTAGGCTCACATCAGAACATGCGAACAGGCTATACCAATTGTTGATGGAATCAAAGCTCCATTAATTTTCGCAAGTTGACGTCTCAATCTCAATGGTGACTAGTGAATGATTCAAAGGGGTGTTTATAGATCACTTGGGACAAATCGGCGACACAGTACGACAATATCATGTAATGTCGCTGATGATCAACAGCTGGGTAGCCACTAGTACGCTAATTTCATCTTCAGGTCAATTATTTGCCAAAGTCTGTCAAAGCTTCATTCGACGTTCGACGTCGGTCGAATCGTTGGCTGCGATCGTCACGTCAAACTGCCCATAACCATCCTGGTCCTATGAGAGTGGCGGGATATGTCGTGGGTATCTGTCTAATGTCAGTGACTCCCGATCATCTGATGGGTCGCACCCAGGCTCTTCTATGATTGCGCCCAATAACTCCGCGTATCGTTCACATGGATGATTAAGCTTTTAAGTTTCTCTTTGGCCACCCTGGTTGAACTTATATCCTTGCGTTCATGCTTCCGTATCCGCTAAACAATCCTCTCTCCCAGGTTCCTGAGAAATTTCAGCAGCAGGATCGCGTCTCGACTGTCCATGCTTCTTCCTTTGGTTCCAATTCTGATGAAATTCACCAGCAGCTTCTGATCATAAGGCGCACGCTCAACCACCACTATATAATCTCAGTGTAGGTCCTCTGATTGTACGACTTCCATTCAGACGACCGGCCATGTCCTCCGAAATTCCATTTCAAATCTCTGTATCGGACGAGCAGCTCGCGACCCTCCATAAGAAGCTCGAGCTAGCCACCCTTCCTGACGAGCTCGAGGGAGTAAGCCCAGCGGGGGAATATGGAACACCCCTGGCGGACATGCGTCGTCTGGTCGCATACTGGACGGACGGCTATGACTGGAGAAAGCACGAGGCGCAGCTGAATGAGCAGCTGCCCCAATTTACGAGAGATATTGACGTCGAGGGGTTCGGAACGTTCAACATCCATTACGTCCACAAGAAGAGCGACATCGCGAACGCGATCCCACTGCTGTTTGTGCACGGATGTAAGTCCACCTCCCTTCGCTTAGGTAAGTGGACTAAATTCTCCGGCCAGGGCCTGGGAGTTTCATCGAGGCGACCAAAATCCTCCCGCTGTTATTAAAAGCGTCT
>QGOG01015042.1:0-16431 GCA_003313185.1 Collybia sp. MG36
CCCGTCGATCATCGAAACTTGATGCCCCACACTTGAATTCAACCACAACAAGCAACACAAACCACGCACTCTCATCAATAATCAGCGTCGCCACCTGCGTCCAACGCTTCTTTACTGGCGCAAACTTTTCCTGCGCGTGCACCTTGCCCACGAAATCCCGCGGCTTATCCTGCCCCAGCCCAATACCTGCCCACGAGTGCAGGGTGGTACCCCCAATGTTCACCGCTGCAATCCCTGTGGACGCTGTAATTGCGAGGCGCCCTGACGCGCTGCCGCGACATACTGCAATAATCTCGCGTAAGAGGACAGACTTGCCGGTGCCTGTGGGCAATTATGGTGGGTGCAAAAAGGTGAGGGCAGACGCACCAGCAGACCCGGTAAAAAAGACGCTCTTGCCTGCCTTGACGCGGTTTAGCACGGCGAGCTGCTCAGGGGACAGCTTCACCGCGCAGGGTGGCGGTGCAGCACTCGCAGAGGGAACATCATCGTCGGACAATCCGGATAGGTCAATAACCTCGACGTTTTTCGGTGGTTTCTGTGCGCGTGGGACAGGGGCATCTGGGGTCGGCGTGAGCAGGCATTGGTACCGCCGGAAAGGGCGCACCGAGTAGCCAGGTCGCGGCTTCCTCTGATGTCTTGAACTTTTTGTGAACCGCGCCGGGCCACCGCGATACCTATGTCCTCAAGCGATCAGATGGATATCTACATGATGGGGTGGTCCTCGCTCGGACCTTGGCTTTGCACTACACGGTACGGGCGCGCTCGAATCGTGAGGTGTGGTGAGGTGGAATGAGTACGCACCTCGTCCCATGTTTCATAAATTTTCGGGCCGTCCCGCCCAACCTTGACGGCGTAAAACGCTTTTGAGGCTTTTGGCATCATGGAAATAAAAAATAAATTATCAAGTCAGGCCCTCGCGGCTTTCAATTTGTGCAAGCGTGCTCGCGCGTAAAACACACTGCACGTGGGTGTGACACCGGCCCGTGGCCGGCCGTATACCGCGATCAACCAACACCGTGTAATTCGTCTGTTGGCTGTGTGCACACAACACTTTGCACTCGGATGGGATGCCCAGAGACGAAATATCAAAGTACTACGCCGTATTGCACGGACGCGGTGGACCCAGAGTGTACACTACTTTTGAAGAGGTGCGCTTGCCGTATTCACCGCCCGCATTACTCCTTTACTAAAAGTCCGACCCGGCATCGTTCCGACACGCTGTAGTATCGTGCCGCGGTGAGTTTTAGTCTGCGTGCTGCGTGCTAGTGGGGGATGGGAGGCTGATGCAGGTGGGCTATAGACGTCGCATTTCAGTGGATCGAGTGGAAAGAGCTTCTTTACCCTCCACGACGCCGAGTCTTGGCTCGCCAGGGCACGAGAATCGTTCAGAGACAGACTTAGAGCCTGTGTAGCATTAGCGTTATCACAACCCAGCAGTCAGTCCATCAGTCTTGGTTCTGCGGTGCAATCTGGGGATGGGGGCAGTGCTGACTCGGTTGTCGCACAGTAAAACAAGAGCATTTACCGCGCACTATGTCAAGAGCCGTCAGCACCATCCGCACATATCGAGAAGCCGGCGTGCAGTGCCCCAACACCCCTCCCCGCGTATCAACATCCTCCCCGCCCGGGTGGCGGGATGCATACGCTCACGGAAGCTTCCCCTCCACTGCATCGACATCATCGCAGAGCGACTGGCCGGACGATTACACCGATGCGAGCCTGTGGGAGACGCTCAGCTCGCTCTCCGGTCTCTCACCGAACGACCCCGTGGACGGGCCCCCCGCGCCCGTGCCACCCAGGATCCAGCTGTCAGACGAGCAGATGCGCGTGTTAGAGATGGTGAAATCAGGACAAAACGTTTTTTTCACGGGTCCAGCTGGTGAGTGTCTGTCTGAGCTCTGGGCCCCGAGACCTGCAGTGTAGGCTGAATGGTGCACAAGGGACCGGCAAGTCTGTACTGCTGCGTGAGATCATCCGCGAGCTGAGTTCGCGGCACAGCCCTGAGTCGGTGGCGATCACGGCGACGACGGGAATCGCTGGGTTGAACATCGGCGGGACTACGCTGCACTCGTTCGCGGGGATCGGCCTTGGAAAGGAGCCCAAGGAGAAACTGGCGGATAGAATCAGTTATTCAATGAAACTCAGGGAGCGGTGGAGGACCACGAGGACGCTGATCATCGATGAAAGTGAGTCGTGCGTGTGGCGGTAGTTGTGTGCGCTCATGGATTTAGTATCGATGCTGGACGGGGAGCTGTTTGACAAATTGGTCGGTATGCGTATGGTGCCCTACCCGCTCGTGCTCATGTCATTCAGGAATTCATTGCCCGCAGGGTCCGACCCTGTTCAAAACCTTTCGGAGGTATCCAGGTGGATGTCCTATCACCGTTCCTCGTCCCCATCGCTCATCCCCTTCAGCTGGTGTTGTCTGGCGATTTCTTCCAGCTGCCCCCAGTGCCCGACAAAAGTTTCGAGTATCGATCGGTAGCCCGTTATGCTTTCGAGGCAGAGTCATGGGAGAGATGCATACCGCGACCAGTTTTCCTCTCCCGGGTCTTTAGGCAGACTGACAATGGTACATCGGATCTCTATCCCATGTTCTGGCACTAACACGAATAGAATTCATCGATCTGTTAGCGGCAGTGCGCTGTGGGGATCTATCAAGTGCGCACATTGAAAAGCTTGTGAGCCTCTCACGGCCCCTCGTTTATGAAGACGGGACCGAACCAAGCCAGCTGTGAGCCTCCCCTCCCTTCTCGGTCGCAACTGGGTGTTTACGCCCGTAGGTTCCCCTTGCGGCGGGACGCCGATGGCTGCAATAATAATAGGCTCAACATTCTCCCAGGCCCGGCGCACACGTATAAGGCCGTGGATCGTGCCGGGTACGATGTGAAAATGCAACCGATCCCGCGAGCGAGTGCTCAGGCACTACTCGATCGCCTCGTCGCGCCTAGCTCAATCATGCTTAAGGTGCGCACACATCCCCCTTGTCCCGATCAAACACACTCATATTCTTTGGCAGGTTGACGCGCAGGTGATGCTCGTACAAGTATGTCACCTCCCTCCCGCTTGCCCTCCTCGGAGCTGATTCCTTTGTAGAACGTCGATTCGGGCCTGGTCAATGGCAGCTTGGGCAGAGTCGTCGACTTCATGACCATCCACCAGGCGATGGAGCACCATATCGCCATTGTCACCGGGAAGCCGCCGACCAAAGAGTGGGACGACGACACCCGCCCCCGCCGACCCAGGAAGCCGCCCCCGCCGTTGATGTCGCTCAGTAGCAACTCTTTCAACGGAAAGGAGGTGTGGCCGCTAGTGTCCTTCGAAAAGGGCCGCAAGCTGTTGTGCGCGCCTGCGGAGTTTTCGGTTGAGAACGTTCGCGGGTTCACCGAGGCGCATCGCCTCCAGGTCCCGCTCATCCTCGCGTGGGCGCTGTCGATACACAAGTCTCAGGGGCAGACACTGACGAAGCTCAAGGTCGACTTGGGACATGCGTTTGAAAAAGGTCAAGGTGCGTTGGCGTGCGCCATCATTTCAGGGATATATCAACACCAACCGATCTAGTGTATGTCGCACTTTCGCGGGCAACATCAATGGAGAGCCTGGAAGTGTTGAATTTCCACCCGTCCAAGTAAGCTCAGCTTCCATACGACAAGCCCTCTCTCACCCCGACGGCTTCACAGGGTGCTGGCGCACCCCAAGGTACTGGCGTGGCAAGCCTCCTGGACGCCCTTTAGCGAAGAGGACTCCGAATTTTCGGAAGTGGACGCCGACAAGACGCTCAAGTTCTGGGAGCTGGATATATAATCTCCTAATTTAGTCTGCTGCTCATCTATCCATATTTCGACCCATGCGTAGCTACATGTACTATTGCAGATACTTTAAAATGTACACACAATGTCTGTCAACAGGGGTATGGGAGCTAGCGCTCAATATGTATACAGCAGTCGTTACGCGCTTGACATCAACTTGAAAGTCTCATCACTTCTGCAAATTGTGCTGGGGAGGCGGGTCGTCATAAGAGAAGGTAGGCTGGGCAGGGGATGGGAGTGAGAGGAGGTGTGATTTAGGTGAACGCGGAGGAGCTGACTCAGAGTCAATGAGGGTACCCACATCTTCATATGTAAGGGATTCATCCGTCTCGAAAGCAGATGACGTCGCGGAGGGCGACGGTGGGTGTGATGAATCTTCCGATGATCGGTCCTCTCGCCGGGAAGGGGGAAGGGGGATATCATGATATTCTCTGCTGGGTGCTGGCGATGACGGATTGGCGCGGAGGGAGGGGTGGATGCTATTTGCGGGTCGAGGGGGAAGCCGTGGGGTGAAATCCTCAGGGGATGGCGGTACAATAGTGAGCGGGACGGTAGCGACTTTAGTACTTTTCGATCCATAATACTGTGGCAGTGGCTCCACGGCTGGGGTGGGGGGTAGCGGTGGAGAATGGTGCCCCCCATGTTCATCAAACAAGATATGTGCGTGTGTGATCAAATCCTCCATCAATGTATCCTGGTCGGTTGACTCAGTCAGGTTACTTTAGGAGAGGAGCACTACTAACCTTGTATGATTGGACGCTGAGCAAATCACCCCCTTTGGGCATTTCATCTTCGCCAAATATGACTCCTCCGAACACGATGGCAAGATTCTTGGCATCCATCTTGTTCCTATCACTCCGGTCCACTACCCGAGCGAGGTGCTCGACGAGGGCCCTTAGAGTCGCCTGATGCACCGGGGGTAGACGGCGCATTTTTGAGCGAAGAAGCATGAAGTTGTTGGCTACATGCTCCACTGAAATGAAATTACGGGCTCAGCTGGCTAAACATCATCAATAAATACACACATCGATCCTCCGTGTGCTGGATGCGATCCTGTAAGGGGTACCTAAATACGGGCTCCGGAAGCTCGCGCAGGTACAGCTGGGCCAGGTCATTATATGGATTTTCGAGTGCACCATCGAGAACAAACCTTCAGGAGTGACGAAACAGCGTAAACATCGTCCTTTTGAGGCCTGAATTCAAAATTGTTCTCGTCCTTTTCGATTTCATGTTGAAGCTAAGGGAACGGCACATAAGATGCAGTTTGTTGAATTTTGTGGTTACATCACAAACCGCTTGGATAACAGCGTGGCGGCCTGAGACCTACAATGGTTGGGACGTAAGTCTACGAATCGAATGCGGTTGTTTAATATATACCCTGTAAATCCCCTCAGAATCTAAGCCCCTCCGGTCAATCTCGCTTATACAGATCCGTAATATTTTTGGAATCTCCCCGTCCTGCAGGCTCTTTGCTGTTGCATAATCCACCAAACTGAATCCAAAGATTAAATCATTACATGAGCCCACAAGACCGTGTTGATATAGAATGGGATCGGGTATCGCGGAGGCCAAAGAACGGGGTATATGAGCCTTGAGCTTGGAGACGTCGCGCTCCGGTGAAATTTTATCCACAATAGACCGTGAATGAGTAGAAAGTTGAGTCTGAGTCGTGGTTGTGGCCCTAGTATCACCAGATCAATGGGCGGGCTGTTGAACATATGATGGATGACGTACGTCATATTATCTGTGTATTTCTCCAATATTTTTTTCAACGTAAACGAGGATTCCTCCACAAACATTTCCAGGCTCTTGGTTGAACATCAGTGTTACATGATACTAAGCATTCAAATAGGGTACCTTATATCCAGCCTCGAGAATCTTAGTTCTTCGAAGGCGTAAAGTTTCTAGCCAATGCACGCCTTTGCGATACTCCTTATCTATTATCCGAGCGTTTTCAATACTTCGTAGAGGGGAAGAGAGGAAACAGACCTGCTTCGTCTGCATCCCTCTTTGCACGCACAGTGCGCAAGGCTTGATCACCCCTCCCCCCCATGCCATCTTTTGCGGATCCACCTTTATCCAGAAAGCCGATTAGTTGGTTCAATTGCTTTTTGCCTGAGAAAATATGACGATTAAACGGAGTGAAATAAGGTCTCGACATTCTACCTTGATGGGCCAGATCAGAAAATGGGGTCGAAGACGATGGTGATCGATTACGACCCGTGGGTGCGCTCCCAGATGGTCTGCGATCTAGAGCTCTCAGAGGCTGGGGGGAAGTCACGGTTGGTCTCGATTGGCCTGGGGGATTTGACTTAGAATTCGCGAGAGCGTGGTGTTGGTCGGGATCGACAGGAGCCGGAGGAGGGAGAGGGACGGTTGCTGCAGCCCTTTTCTGCTCCTAGTTGGGTGTTAAGTGAATACTACTGTATCAACATGGGTCTGACCTCTACTTCCGAGAACCGTTTCATGTACCTTGCCTTTAACCTCGGAAGGACTGTATCTGCATACTCGGTATACGCTATCCCGGATTCTTTGAGATCCTCTTTGATTCGTTTCCGTGTACGTTCTTGCGTTTCCTATTTATTTTTCAAGCGCTGGTTTGATGGGAAACAGCAGACATAATTACCCGTAATGTTGTCAATGGTGTGATTATGTCGACACTCAGTGTTGATAGAAACGCCTGCCTCACTTGTGCCTCTGCCAATAAAAATTAATGTATGACCAAAATGCAACGCGTCCGCTCTACCTCTCTCAATGTTGTCCCGCACCTCATTCCATGCGCTTCGAGTTGTACTCGAGTCGCGATCGTCCATAGATCCATCCATGCTGCGTGCCTTTCTGTGTAATCGCAAGAGTGACTCGACACTGGAAACAAATGAGTCTATATTTTCGCAGGAGGAAAAAAGAGAAGTATTTTACTAGGCTTCCTCTATGCGTTTCCTCGAGTTGAGGATTAAGATTAGCACGCGACGTGAATGATATGATGGGGGAAATACCGCTCTTGGAAGAAACTGATGTAGGAGTCGGATAGGTATCGTAAATGTACATCAAATAACGGTATCGGACCCTGCGTTGCTGTGGAGCCTTCAGATATGGATGGCCGCGGTGGGAGTGGTTGTTGGTCCATAACAACTAAGAAACACGAGTGGAGAAACAAGCACTTGACGGCAAAGCCCCAGTGTCTAAACTTGACACGTGATGTGATGAATGGAGCACGCGACGAGATCGAGATCTGATTTCAACTTTTTGATCGAACTGACTGGATCAAGGCACGTGCTTTCGTGTTTCTGTCATCAAGTTACAGCGTGCGAATGACTTTCTAACCTACTGCTTGAAAAGTTAAAAGGACTCGCGCGGGGGCCCTACCCTAGCCTGGTCCAGAAACAAGAATGCGCTTCAGACCCTCTGACTTGATGGTCAGCACGTCCATGGAGGCTACCACTAGCTCTCAAGTGGCCTTGAGCCAGGCAAGCCGTTACATGTCATTTATCATGTCGAAGCAAAGTAGTGCTCTGTGAGTCAGCTTGTAGGATCTTTGTCCCAAGCGTACTAACATTTATCATATAGGCTTTGGTCGGATACACTGGTAATCCCAGTGTATGTGGTAGTAGCATCAGCGATTGGCCTTCTGCTCCACATTCTTCTCGTCTCGAGTCCAGTTCAGCGAATATTCTCCCGTATAACATCTAGAGGCCCCAGTCCGGCAGAGCAGGGACCACATCCAATTGCTGCTGCCCAGCCTACCAGTATGATGGCTGAGGTCCGAGAGCATGTTGCAACACATGGAGGCAAAGTTATCTTTGCTCACAAGATTGTTCGATTGATCGGATGTTTGGCACTTCTGGGTCTTTCGGTAGCTTCTGCTATCATTGATGAAAACAGCCAAGGACTGCATGGGCGAGTCGCCATCTTTGGCAAATGGGGCAAAAAGCATAAAGGTAAAACACATCCTAGCCCAGCTCTTTCTGTTACAGAGTGGCTGGAGCTCGCTATGTGTATTAGCTATGTCAGTCTTATCCCATTCCAAGTTTATTGTACTGATTACTGTGGGTACTAGTTATATGGTTCGCTGCTTGCACTCGTATCTATCTCGGCGAAGGCCCGATGGAGCAAGGTGGCCACAAGACACCTAAACTGTTTATTAATCATTACATTCGGGGTCTACTTCTACCGTGATCTATTCCCATTAGCAACCTTCACGAGGTCACCTCTGGATCTCAAAGAAGGTTGGATTATATGGGCAAAAATCCTTGTCCTAGCTTCCACAGCTGTTGTCATCCCTCTTGTCGTGCCAAGGGAATATGTTCCCACTGATCCGGGGGTGGGTTCTGCGCGAGCGCGACTGTTCAGAATCGAAATTGATATTATCCTTGCGTTACACAGAATCCTATGGCCTTACCCAATCCTGAGCAAACTGCGTCTTTGCTATCTTTGATAGTTTACTCCTTCCTCGATCCCATCATATTTCTGGCGTATCGCATTCCCCACCTCTCGCATGATCAATTACCACCTCTCGCCGATTATGACTACGCAAAAGTTTTGAGAATGAAAAGTTTCCCTGTATGTTCTACCCTTTCTTCCGTGCTCCACCAGCGAACTGACCCCGTTTAGCATATTGACACCTTTGCAGGGGGAAAAGGTCGCCACCTCTTTTTTGGCCTCATGCGCGTTTTTAGACGCGAATACTGCATCCTCGCGTGCATGATCATCATTCAGGTGTCTTTTAGCTTCGCTTCGCCTTTGGGTATCAACAGACTGCTCTAGTATGTTGTCTTCCAATTGCATCACCCTCCGTTATTGATCCATACTGCTAGTTACCTCGAGTCAAATGGTGAAGATGCTTTCATTCGACCGTGGTTCTGGGTTCTTTGGCTCTTTTTAGGCCCCACGCTGGGGTCTGTTTCGTTCCAGTGGTACATCTATATCGCTGTGCGTTCGGCTCTACTATCCAAACCTTGGAGATGCTCACATATATGCAGACCCGCACGCTAGTGCGAGCCGAATGCGTCATTACACAGCTCGTATTTGAGCACGCGCTCCGTATCCGTGTCAAAGCCGAAACTACGAGTTCTTCACCACCCTCTAGTAGCAATGTATCCATCTCCTCCACTCCTGATACGGCATCTATTGTGGAACAGGATGGCTCCAGTAGTGATCCCGAAATAGCGCACTCAGTGGGCGGAACAGAATCTGAAACCCTACGAGCCAGCTCTTCAAGCGTAAAATCCGGAACATCGAGCAAAGGAAAGGTCAAATCAATCAAAGACGAGGCTGGCGATAATGAACACTCAAGTGCAAGTAATCTCGTTGGCAAAATCAACAATCTGGTCACCACCGATCTGGGAAATATCGTTGATTCTCGTGATTTCTTGCTGGTCCTGTTGTATCTTCCTCTTCAAATTACCTTTTGCATTTGGTTCCTTTATGTCGTGTTGGGTTGGAGGTATGCCTCCCCAAACATTTTCCAAGATTTGATCATGACCACGTGGTTCCAGCGCATTCGTCGGGTTGGCGATCATTTTGTTATTATTCCCTGTTCCAGGGTATGTCGCAAAGCGCATCGCCAGTGTGCAGAGCACCAGGTTGAAAAAGACGGACGCCCGAGTCCAAACGGTGACAGAAAGTAAATTCCTTCGACCCCACCTAGTCTGCGTGCTCATCCGAGAAAACAGCGATGAACGTATTACGCATGATTAAACTATTTGGCTGGGAAAGTAGGATTAACACAAAAGTCGCCGACAAACGAGATGAGGAGTTGGTCTGGATCTGGAAACGCCAAATTCTTGACCTCATCAATGGCAACCTAAAGTCGGTTGTTCTGCCATTCATGATGTTTTTCTGATTCCATTACAGCTTCTTGATTCCCGTCGCCACTATGATTGCGACCTATTCTACCTAGTACGTGTCCCCCTGGTTGTTTTTTCCATTATATCTTACCAAAACCTAGCGTTTGTTCTACCTTGTCCCTAAACTAACTATTGCTCATTCCCAGATAGACTATTATTATGAAGCAAGATCTCAACGCGTCCAAGGTTTTCAGTTCGATGTCTGTATTTGATATGCTTCGCGACCAGCTGCATATGGTATTTTATTCCATTAACCAATCCGTGACCGGCAAAGTCTCCCTTGATCGAGTCAACGATTTCTTGCATAACGTGAGTATCCCTCCCCCTCCCTCCTCTTGTGACAGACATACTTCCTGCTGACATTTTTACTCACAGACGGAGTTATTGGATTCTTTCTCTGAAAAGGATGCGGTCGAATTTATGCCAGAGGAAGATCTCACTAGGAGCGATCTAATCGGGTTCCGCGACGCCTCGTTCGTGTGGTCGGACGACACCATCGGATCTTTGACACCTTCCAAACGGCATTTCTCTCTGAGGATCGAAGGGGAGCTAATATTCAATCCGGGCTGCATAAATCTCATCGTCGGGCCGACGGGATCCGGCAAGACGTCGCTTTTAATGGCTCTGCTAGGTTGCTCACCATCTCAACTACTTTTCACTTGTGTCTGATGCATTTTGCACAGGCGAGATGCATTTCACGCCGCCTGGCCCTAATTCGTGGTTCAACCTACCCAGGCAAAATGGCATCGCTTATGCAGCTCAGGAATCATGGGTCCAGAATGAAACGATCAGAGTACACCCAACACCCCTGGTGCCTAACGTGTTGCTGACCGAATCGATCCTCGCAGGAGAATATTATCTTTGGCGCACCGTTCGACGAGGAGCGATATAAAAAAGTCCTCAAACAATGTTGCCTGGAGCGTGACCTGACATTGTTTGAGGCTGGCGATCGGACAGAAGTTGGTGAGAAAGGCTTGACCTTGAGCGGTGGCCAGAAGGCTAGGATCACCCTTGCCCGTGCTATCTACTCACAAGCCCAGATTATCCTTTTGGACGACGTTCTGGCAGCTCTTGAGTACGTTCTTGACATTCAAAAAATCTGGTAGCTCAACTCAATCAATAAATAGTGTTCACACCGCAAAATGGATTGTCGACAAATGTTTCACTGGAGACCTTATTCAGGGAAGGACTGTCCTACTTGTTGTAGGTCCTTTTCCCGTTTGGTATTCCTCCCGTTCACCTCCATCCTAGACACATAATGTTGCCATGGTAGAACCCATCGCGGATTTCGTAGTTTCGTTAGGTCTGGATGGAAGGATTACGAGCCAGGGTTCTATCACCGAAGCACTCGCCACGAATCGAAAACTGGCTATGGAGCTGAGCCTAGAACAACACGCCTTGAAAAAAACTGAGGAGGAAGTTGATAGCCCGCCTGTGGACGATTCGAAGGATGGTAAATTAATTATTGCCGAGGAAATCGAAGAGGGACATATTAGCTGGGCGGCGCGTGAGTTTTTTGACAAATCTTTGGATTTCTTGGCCAACGGGCTGGGTAGTGAAACTGTATCTCGCTGGCTTGGGGGGAAATCACCCAATCTTATTCTTCCTGGCCTTTGTTCTTGGTTTAATTCTCACAGAGTTCGCAAACGCCATTCAAACGTGGTATTTGGGCTATTGGGCATCTCAATACGAAAAACATCCTGCTTCCGAAGTCGCAGTTTTCTAGCAAGTTGCCCATATCACATTCGGTGTTCTTATTACTGATTTTGAAAAAAAAAAAAAGCTACCTCTCTGTCTATGGTGCGTTACCCCACGCACCACATCTTCAACATCACCTCACCCATCTCCAGGGATTCTCCTGTTGGCCGCCGTCATTGTCTATTGCTCGGCCTATGTTGTGTATATTTTCGGAACCCTCCGGGCCTCGCGAAGCCTTCATAAACAATTGATAGAATCGGTCCTAGGGACAACTCTGAGGTCAGTCATCCCCCACTCCCAATTCAAGTCTTAACCCGATGGAATTAGATGGCTCGACACCACCCCAACCTCCCGAGTCATTGCTAGATGTACTCAGGATATCCGAGCCGGTATGACCATCCGACCTCCATGCTTGGGCGCTTTTTCACTATTTGTAGTTGATGGCCCCATCTCAAATGGCCTTTGGTGGTTGTCTGAAATGACCATGTCTATGCTGATTAAATTTGGAGCAGTCGTGATGCTAACACCCATTTTCTTGGGGCCGGGTATCCTGGTTGCCATAATGGGTGGTTGGTGTGGGCAAATTTACATTGCTGCACAATTATCTGTCAAACGAGAGATGTCTAATGCGAGGGCCCCTGTACTCGGCCAGTGTGTTTATATTCCTACATACTCCCATCCAAAACTCATCCCATCAGTTTTGGTGCAGCGATGTCCGGTTTAAGTAAGGGTTAATTAATTATACCCCACTCGCGGGTACTAACCATTCCCGTCTATGTACAGCTTCCATCCGTGCCTACGACGCACAAGCTTCGTTTATTGAAGAATCTCTTAATCGTATCAATCGTTACACGCGAGCCGCCCGAACGTTCTACAACCTCAATCGATGGATTTGTGTTAGGATCGATGCAATGGGTGGACTATTCTCAGCCGCGTTGGCTGGTTATTTAGTCTACTTCCAGAGCCACTCCGCATCGAACACAGGCTTCTCCTTGAACATGGCTGGTACGAGTCTCCATCCCCGACGAAAATATCCGGCTAACTACATATTCAGTTGGGTTCAGTGGTATGATTTTATGGTGGGTCCGGGTGTTGAACGATTTCGAGGTGCAAGGTATGTATTCCATTTCCATGAAATATGGACATCAATCTCACGGTTTACAGGCAATAGGTGAAGCCCTTTATCACATTCTGGCCAGCCCAGTGCCTGACACAGATCAGTCTCGAACGGATTCAAGGCTACGTTCAGATTGAACAAGAACCGAAGCCCACTCAAGGTGGGGTTCCTCCCGCATACTGGCCAGCAAGTGGCGAACTCCGGGTGGAGGACCTCTCCGCGCGATATTCGCCCGACGGTCCGAAGGTTTTACACAACGTGTCCTTTAATATCCAAGCGGGACAACGCGTGGGTGTTGGTGAGCAAATGTACCGGGGACCGTAAACCAGCGGACTAATGGTCATATTTTAGTCGGTCGGACTGGCTCTGGGAAAGTAGGTAACCCATCTCAACTCATCATATCCTTCTGATCAAAACCCGCAGAGCTCGCTTACGCTGTCTCTCTTGAGGTGTATTTTCACCGAGGGCAACGTCTACTATGATGGTATACGTACGAATACCATCAATCTCGACGCCCTGCGATCAAACATCACAATCATCCCCCAGATCGTTAGTCCATTAACTACCCACCTATCTCCGAATGATCAATATTGACCCCCACTCATCAGCCCGAGCTCCTCAGCGGGACCCTCAGGCAAAATCTCGACCCATTCGATCAATACGATGACGCAACGCTCAACGATGCACTGCGGGCAGCGGGGTTATTCTCCCTCCAAAGTGAAATGGAAGAAGGCAGGATTACACTAGATAGCTCAGTTTCAAGTGGTGGTAGTAACCTGTCCGTCGGCCAAAGACAGATCCTTGCACTTGCACGGGCGATTGTAAGAGGAAGTAAACTCCTCATTCTCGATGAAGGTTCGCCACTCCCTCCAAAAAATGGAAAGCTTTGCTGACCTGATGGCTTTCTTACAAGCAACCTCGGCCATTGGTGGGTCTACCAATAACCTGCTTTGTATTTCGCTGACGCAATTGCGGTCAGATTACAAAACGGACTCCGTTATCCAATCTTCTCTAAGGAATGAGCTGAGTGGCGACGTGACATTAATAACCGTTGCCCATCGATTGCAAACCATCATGGATGCTGATAAAATTGTAAGCCCCTTCCTGCCTTTGCCTGGGATCCTCCCGCTAAATTTCATAAGATGGTCCTTGATGCTGGACGCATTGTGGGTGTTTACTTGAGATAGTAAGGTTCTTGAGCAAACTAACCTTAGGACTTAGGTTGAGTTCGACAGTCCGAAAGCACTTCTTCAGATTGAGGGTGGCAAATTGCGTGCCCTTGTTGATGAGTCGGGGGATAAGGCTGCACTGTATGCCATGGCAGACAGAAAATAAAGGGATGATTATATATATATGACTTGCCATGTTGCATACTCGCCCCTCAAAACATACTCATGAGTTTGAAACCCTATCAGGAGTTTTACAACCGCGTTTACTCTCAGCACATTTATTATACAGCTCAACGGTTGCATTTCTGGGTACCTTGAGGTGATATCTTGAAGACTGTCAACTCAATTTGAGGATAATTGAATGTGTGCTGTTTCTGCACACGGGAGTGTGTTTTGTAATCAAAACGGGCCCAAGTTATGCATGAATATTTGAATGCCCAGATTCAGCAAGATCGGCTGGACTGTTTGCCATACTATCTTTCCCTGTGCACCCGAAATTCCCTACCTAATTGAAGATCCGTTTTTGTAAAATCCAACTCACTTCCTTTCCTCTCCGGGATCACATTGTATACTGCTCATACATGTACCAATTTAATTTACAAAAATGGATCTTCAGTTAGGGAATTTCGGGTGCACAGGGAATGATAGTACCCAAATTCACTGTGACCAAGCCGTGACGGGATATTACACGACAAATCCGACTCTTGTCTCCCTCACAACACTTATTAAAATGAGTTTTTAGACGGGGTTTGTCAGGTAGCTAAGGAAATGGGTGAGGTGTTGTATTCACGCGTTTCCAAAATTTCTGTAAATTTATGGACAATAATAGTAACTGTAGCGAAGACGCAGGCGGAATATATTCAATCTGGTTCAAACAAGATGGCATAGAATATCATATATATGAATCAAACAAACCAAGCTAGATGCCCATGCCAAAAAATATTCATGGCCTCCTATACCCAACGGACTCTATCGCGTCGCGACCCCCACGAGGTGGGTAATCGCGGGGGCGGGCTGCGTAGCCATTGTAGTTAGCGCTTGAGCCTCCAGCATAGGGCGGATCATAGGCGCGTGGAGGAGGACTCTCCGATCGACGCCTACGGGGTTGTTAGGCAAAACCAATCGAGAGTATGCTTAACCCACCGGTATCTGGAAGGGGGCGCCTCCGGTCCTGGTACACGAGAATAATCGGCGTACCGCGACGGTGGTGGTGGAGAGGGTGGACGTCCACGGAAATCATAATCTCTAGAGTGAGGGTTGGTTATCTATTCTCGGCAAATGAAGATACGGGGTGCACCTGGGGGGCGGAAGTCGTTCGAATTCTTCACGGGGAGGCCTTGGAGGGGTTCGGGGCCTTGAACCTGGTGCTGGGTAGCCTGGGGGATATCGCTCCACAGATCTTCTATCATAGCGGTCATAGTAGGCTGGTGTGGGTGCTGGAGGGACAGCGTACCCGCGATAGGCGGGGTCTGGGGGTGGATAACGACCCCTGTACTCAGGCGGTGGGGCAGGTGGATAACGGTCCCGCTCAGCGACAGGAGGCCCTCGGCGGTAGTCATCGTAGTCTCTCCCTCGATTAGAAGGGGGTGGCGGGAGAGCATAATCACGATAGTCCCGTGGGGACGGGGGCCTCCTCAAGTCACGAGCTGGTGGAGGTGCATAATCGTATCGCGCATCTCGAGGGGACGAGAAGCGCCCAGGAGGTCCGTAATCATCACGAGGAGGGGGATAGCCACGAGTTGAGGCCGGATAATCACGGGAGATCCGGTCCAATAGAGGAGGGTCCTCTTGGGGTCGGCGGTGAGTACTTGAGGTCCTAAGCAAGTTGATTATCATAGCAGGATTTAATGACAAGGCACCTACAGTCCAGTATATTTCGGGCATTCCCTATGTTGCAATGAGTGAAAACCCGCGACAACAGTGAAGTGCATACCTTGCCCAGTGGCCCATTTCGCCGCATTTGAAGCAAGCCCCAGGATCCCCAGTATATTTTGCCGTCCTTCCTCCTCCATGAGACAGCTCGACACGAATTTTATTGCCCATGAAGAAACCCTCATGGTATTTGGCAACACTTTCTTCCGCAGCCTCCCGGTTGTCAAATTCCTTGGGCCAATCAGCATATTTTTCTGGACCCTTATCTCCAAACTTACAACGAAGCCATACCCGATCCTTATAATTGAAAAAATATTTTGTAAGCGTGCGGGGAGGGTGACGAATAGGCGGATATACATACTTCAATTCAATGTTGACGATGGCGCCTATCTTGCCAAAGCAGCGCTGGAGGTCCGCGACGTCGGTATGTTCAGGAAGACCACCAACGTAGACCTTATTTGGCTAGACAGCAAAAGTAAACAGCCAGCCCAGAATACGGTGAGGGCGGAAGAGGGATGTCAAAGCAGCGGATGGAGCCCCAGGCCAAGAGAAGCCCCGAAAGCAACGACACAGAGACAACAACATACAGCCAACTGGATAGCAGGCGGGCTCATCCACAAACAGGGACGCCGAAGAGTGGGCTAAATCTCTCTTTGAAAGAGTACGGACATCAAGCAGACGAGACAGAAAGAGACCTAAGCACCTTGACTTGCTTTTCGCGGTAGGCTTCACTCTTGCTGCCAGAAATGCTGACATCGCCTACGCTAGAGCCGCGGGTCCGTGAATAAGCAGTATTCTCGGGCTCTCTAGCAAGGTTTTCACGGTTTTCGTCTGTGGGCAAAGTAGTTCTGTTGGATGGTTGAGGACCACCAACAGGGCCCATTGACTGGTCATCCTGCGGAGTCCAGTTGTCAGCATTA